>JABWDL010004803.1:0-12794 GCA_015343265.1 Pao palembangensis | reverse complement strand
CTTTCCACAGCGTTTGGCTGCAGGCTGAGCTGCTCCACATCCAGAAGCTGTGGCGCAGCATTAACATAGTGAATTTGAAATAAGCCTTGCCAACAGCCTTGAAGCTCCGGAAGACGTTAAACCCAGCGGTGTTTGAGCCACCGGTGTTTGAGCGTTCTCGTTCTCCACCCAGATCTCTCCCTGGATCCAGTCTCCAGCCTGGACGCTGCTGCTACCGTGCTGACAGCTGACCAGGATGTGAAGGCCTCGGAGTGCTGAGGTGTCCTTCAGGCCTGCGGACGCTCTTCCTGGCTGCTTCTGCCTGCCTGCCTGCCTGTGTTTTCACAGCTGCACGGTCAATATTTGAAAGCTGGGCCGGGTCTGCTGGAACAGGCTGCCAGTGAGGAGCAGCTCAAACACAAGAGGAGGATGTAACTTCCTGTTGGAAGGAAAGGCACAAACGGGTTCCAGGAGGAGCAGCCTGTACGTGTCTGTGTGGGATCCGTCACACTGTCCACCTCTACGTTTACAACATTTATTGAATACTTCATATACAAACCAACTGAAAATGACAAATGTTTTCTGCATCCATTCAAATGTTTTCTAGAGACAGAAACACAAACAAGGTCCAGATTGTATCAAAAGCAACTGATTAAAAAAGAAGAGAAGAAGACGGGAAGAGGAAACGGTACATTCCAAAAGTCCCACAGAGACACGCGGGTCATTGTTTTCACAGAAAACAGTAAAGCTGACGCACGGAGCAGTCCATCAACACAGCACGCCGAGCTGGAGCACCTCACCAGCAGGGGGCAGCAGAGCCGCTCCCATCTCAGCTGCCGGCGTGCCCTGGAGCAGCTGAACCAGGGAGCAGAGCTCAGGTGGAGGCGGCGTCCAGAGCTCAGGTGGAGGCGGCGTCCAGCGCTCAGGTGGAGGCGGCGTCCAGCGCTCAGGTGGAGGCGGCGTCCTGAGCTCAGGTGGAGGCGGCGTCCTGAGCTCAGGTGGAGGCGGCATCCTGTCCTGTTTCAGTCCTCCTGTTAAAAGTGACGACTCTAAAACCAGTCGGCCTCGGGGTCTCCGTCCCACCTGGAAGCCCAGGGCCGCCTTGGAGGGCGACAGAGGCGACCCTGGGCGCTCACACCCCAGGTCCACATCTACAGTCCGTGCTGGCTGTGCTGCTTGTTTGCAGGATGGTTGGGGGGCAGCGGCGGGCCGTTGACCCCAGGATGGTAAAAAGCACAGTTGTTCTCGTACCTGCAGCTGCCCTTCATCATGAAGTGACGACACAGAGGACGTTTGGACATGTCTGCAAGAGAGGAGACAACAGTCAGCCAGGGAGCAGCCAGCAAGGCCTTCAGCAGTCAGTAATGGTGTCAGGTGCTGCTGGGACCAGCAGGCTCCTGGTCCTGGTCCTGAAGCCAGCTGATGGACCCGGGGGTCTCTGTGTGACCCGGGGCTGATCTGAGCCCTAGCAGGTCCACCCACCGTTCATGTTGCTGTGGCCTCCTCTGGGCCCTCCCCGCCCTCGGCCCCTGAAGCCTGGCTCTGCTCCACGCCCTCGTCCTCCTCGGTGAAAATGACCCCCCCGAGGGGGTCCTCCTCTCATGGACTCGTCTCCCCAGTAGTTGGCGTTGTCTCCTCGGCCCTGGCCTGGCGGCGGCCCCATCATGCGCGGTCCCCCGCCAGCGCTGAAGGCTGGCCCGTTGTTGTGAGGGGGAGGGGGGTGATTAAAGCGGAGCCCTCCTGGGGAGGGACTGGGCGGGTAGCCACCATTCAGGGGCATCTGCATGTGCACGTTCATGTTGTTCAGAGCGCCCATGTTTGGACTGTGGCCCAGCAAACCCTGGTTGACTGGATCAAAGACAAGTAGGCTTAACATCAAAAAGCAACAGGTCAAAGGTCAATGCTAACGCCTGCTAACTGGCTCGCTACCTGGGGCAGGAGCCCCCTGGTTCTGGGTCTGCTGCAGGGAGCCCAACAGCTGCTTGATCTTGTCTGAGAAGTCAGGCTGCTTGATCAGGTCTTCTGTTGCCTGGTTACCAGAAACGCCCTGAGGAGGAGAGAGGGGGGGAGGGGGGGAGAGAGAGAGAGAGAGAGTGGGGGAGTGAGGAGAGAGAGAGGGGGAGAGAGAGAGAGAGAGAGAGAGTCACGTTCAAGTCTAAGCTGCAGATATGACAGTGGTGCCGTCATTCTGGGAGTGGAGCGGTGCACAGCGTGTGTGTGTGTGTGCGTGTGTGTGTGTGTGTGTTGTGTGCGCCAGGTGTGCCAGAGGAGGGCAGCAGTGTTCAGTGGACGTCCGTCCCTGTTTGAGGTCAGGGCTTCTGGACCAGCGGGTTCCTGGACACCTCCTCCAGGTCCAGGTCCAGGTCCCACCAACCTGTGAGGAGCTCAGCTGCTGTGATTTACCATGATGGAAGACAACAGCTCCTGCACGTTGACAGGTGGAGCGGCGGCGCTGCTGGCGGCGTTGGGAGCTTGTGGACCGCGGAAGCTGCTGCTGCTGCTGCTCAGGTTGTCCATCAGCTTGGCCAGGACAGGGGGCAGCTTGGAGCCTTCGGGTGGAGCCATGGCGCCGCCCTGGGGAGGCGTGGTGTCCATCTGCTCCGGGTACGAGTCACTCATAGTGGACGAGTCCTGCAGCAGGGCGGAGCCATGCAGGCAGGAAGAATAGATACATTAAAAACTGTGCACGTGAGTGTGCACGTGTGTGTACGATGTACTAACCTCATCCAGAGGAATGAGGCGGGGAGGCATGGGCTCATACGGCTCTGGTTCTGGTTCATGAGGACTGTCGGGGACACTGAGGAGACAGAATGGGAGCTGATGAGCTAGCAGGCCCATGTGGGTCCATCCAGCCTGACCCGCTTCTAAGCCCACCCTTCAAACCAGTCCGCCACCTCGTCAGGACCAGCCCAAACGTCTCACTGTGCAAGCTAAGGACACACTCTGGTCCTGGCTATGGAGCACCTACAACACACACACACACACACACACACACACACACTCACTCACTCACTCACTCACTCACTCACTCACTCACACACTCACTCACACACTCACACACTCACACACTCACTCACTCACTCACACACACCTCGGGTCTTCTTCTACTGTTTATAAAGGCTTCATCAAGTCTGGGGAGACCGTGGAAGTCCACCTGTACCAGGACCAGCTGAGGACCAGAACCAGCTGAGGACCAGGACCAGGTGAGGACCAGAACCAGCTGAGGACCAGGACCAGGTGAGCACCAGGAATAGCTGAGGACCAGCTAACCCTAACCCTAACCCGGATGCAGCCGTCTGATTGGACGCTACCTTTCTTTGTTGAGGAAGATCTCCTGCAGGATCCCCATCTCCCGCTCTCGTTGGACCAGCCTCTCGGTGCTGTTCACCCCCGGGGTGACCAGGCTGCCGGCCAGGCTCAGAGGCTTCGGGGGGGTCCACGGGACCCTCTCCTCCATGGTGTCATGGGAGAGGCGGCGAGCCATCTCAAACGTCTGTCTGTCCATCATCAGCTCCCGTTTGGCAGCTTCTCCAAAGTCTTTGATCTTGTTGACGTTGACTGTGAAGGAGAACGTTCAGGCTCATCATCTGGGGAGCAGCCTGGGGAGGACAGGCCTCCACCGGCTCCTCTGGAGCCGCCTCACCTCTCTCTGTCTCATCCAGGTCAAAGTAGAAGTAGTTCTTCAGCTGCTCCTCCTCCGGCCAGTGAACCGTTTTCTTCTTCTTTCCTTTCTTAGTCAAGCTTTCTTCTTCACGGGGTTCTGACAGAGCATTCGTCTTTTCTGCTGAGACAAGGACACAACATCAGGAGCTCGTCCCTAAAAGGGACAGAGCACCATGTTTCTGACGGTACCCAGGTCAGAAGCCTCCAGATCCTCAGAGGGTACCGGGGTCCCAGGCTGCTCCACCTCCTGCTGCTCCTCAGAAGAAGGAGCAGAAGCAGCAGCTTCAGACGAGTGTTTAGCAGAAGATGAAGAATAGGCCGAGGACTTGCTGTCGAACGGATTCCCCTGAGAAGATCAAAGCAGCACAAACTGAGAAGATCAAAGCAACGGAAACGTAGAGAAGAACAAAGCAACAGAAACTCTGAGAAGATCACAGCAACAGAAACGCTGAAAAGAACAAATCAACAGAAACGCTGAGTGTGTGTGTGTGTAGGTGTGTGTGTGTGTACCTTGGTGGAGGTGTGTGTGTTTGTGTGTGTGTACCTTGGTGGAGGTGTGTGTGTACCTTGGTGGAGGTGTGTGTGTTTGTGTGTGTGTGTACCTTGGTGGGAGGTGTGTGTGTACCTTTGTGGGAGGTGTGTGTTTGTGTGTGTGTGTACCTTTGGTGGAGGTGTGTGGGGTGTTTGTGTGTGTGTGTGTACCTGGTGGAGGTGTGTGTGTACTTGGTGGAGGTGTGTGTGTGTGTACCTTGGTGAGGTGGTACCTGGTGGAGGTGTGTGTTGTGTGTGTACCTTGGTGGAGGTGTGTGTGTGTACTCTTAGTGGAGGTGTGTGTGTGTACCTTGGTGGAGGTGTGTGTGTGTTGTGTGTGTTTGTGTGTGTGTGTACCCTGGTGGAGGTGTGTGTACTCTTGGTGAGTGTGTGTGTTTGTGTGTGTGTACCAGGAGGTGTGTGTGTGTGTACCTGGTGGAGGTGTGTGTGTGTGTGTTTGTGTGTGTGTGTGTACCTTGGTGGAGGTGTGTGTGTACCTTAGTGGAGGTGTGTGTGTTTGTGTGTGTGTGTACCTTGGTGGAGGTGTGTGTGTACCTTGGTGGAGGTGTGTGTGTACCTTGGTGGAGGTGGGGGAGGCTGCCTTTGCGTTGCTGCTTCCAGGCTTCTTCTTCTTGATCTTGATCCCAGGGACGGGGGCAGAGTTGAGGGCGTCCAGGAAGCCTGTGGACTCCATGGCTGCAGTGAGACAATCACACAGCTGTCAATCAGCATCTGTGCACGTGTGAGTGCATGTGGGGCGGGACTCACGCTGTGCTGGGATGATCTTGACTTTGATTTCTTTGGCAGAGTTGGAAGGCGTGTTTAAAGGCTTGTACTTCTTCTCAAACGGTGTGTTTTCCAGAGGCCCGGAGCTACAGAAGAGAAGACCCTGATCAGACACCGTCAGACTAACTCGTGCTAGCCAAGTTAGGCTCCAGTTATCCTGATCCCACAGCTCTGAAGGACAGCTGTGGGAGTGCACAGGGTCGGGGGGGGGGGTACCGTGGTCTCTTCAGGACTGGAGGCTTGATGTTGTATTTGTCCCCGAGCTGAGGGGCAGCAGGCATCTTCTTAGGCGGGACAGGACTGGGGGCGTCCATCTCCAGCCCTGCAACACAAAAAGCAGCTTCCTGTCAGGGGACGACTTCCTGTCAGGGGAGGACTTCACGTGCTCCTGTCGGTCAGACGAGACTCACCGATAGAGCGGATCTTGGCGTGGCTGGGGGCGTGGGCTTTCGGTTTGCCCTTCTTCTTCTCCTCTTCGCCATTTTTTTCCTTCACATTAGGAACTTTGCTCTCATCTTTCTTGCTTTTCTTTTCTAAACATACAGAGCAAGTGTTACTTTGAACTAGGACAGCAGCAGTTTGGTGGCTGACGGTGACAGCACAGAAGCAGGCAGCCAGTACCAGCAGGAGAGCTGTTGGACACGCTCTGGGAGCGGATAATAGCCATCCAGCCGTCAACAAGCTCAGACGCCAAACTCCTCAGGTCTAAAATAGCAGAGAAGTAGTTCTGTTAAAAGACGAACAAGCACAGAACTAACAAACAGGCTGTGTCATCCAACAGACCTTCGTTTTCTGCGCTCTTACTCAGCTGCTTCACCAGCTTAGCCGTGTTGTTCTGGTAAATATACAAGCATCGGGTGGAGGTTAGATGAGGCTGGCGAGGCAGCCAGTAGCTTCCTGAAAGGAGACGCTACCTGTTTGAGGTGTTCCACTCGGAGAGGCAGGTTCTGCAGAGTGAGCAGGATGAGCTGCAGCATGGGAGCGTTGCTGGTGGACTTGGAGTGAGTGAGCCAGGAGTTGAGCAGCCTGTAGCCCCCCATTGAGATGAACCTGGGGAGACAAGCCCCACTCGTTAGCGCCAGCACCAGCGTCATCTCACCGGAATCTGACGTCAAGTCCAGTCAAAGCCTCAAAAGAAGCTCAATTCAGCTTTACTTATGAAAAAGCAAATAAAACAAGGTAAAAACAAAGAAAAAGCCTGGGAAAATCAATGGGTTGTGAAATATGAAGAGGAAGTCTGGGATTAGCAACTGAACCACTTCCTGTTAGCAGAAGAGGAGGAGCAGGAGGAGGAGGACGGGAGGATGAGGAGGAGGCAGCTTTTTATGGTCATTATAGAAGGATGGAGGGTCGGTCCTGGGCCGCTGATGCCACTGTGTGACTGGTTTCAGTCCATTAAAACGTGACTACCCACCTCAGTAAACGCTGACCCTCATCTAACCCCAAGCCTAAACCTAAGCCCAAGCCCAAGCCTCAGCCACACAGAAGAATGTGAAGGGCTTCCTGGTGTTTCCATGGGTGGACTCAGCTTTTCCACTGGGAACGCTGATAGTAGCAGGTCCACGCTAATGTCTGACAGCAGAGTCTGGAAGTCAGGCTACGGTGCTGAGGGCCCATGTAGACATGCTTACTTGTCAAGTACATCTGGTGCCTTGGACTGCAGCAGGATGTTCAGGTACATACACCTGCTGACCATCTTGGCAGACGCTTTCATTAAACTGTGAAAAAGGAGCAAAGAGGTTAGATCTCCTCCAGCACGGCCACTCATCAGCTGTGTACCTGTTAGTTCCTCACCTGAACACCTTTGTAACTCCCTCCAGGCTGCAGAGCTCTCCATCCTTTCCCAACAGGGATTCAACTTCCTTTAAAACTTCTCTGGGGTCCACGAGTACCCCTGCCATACCTGAAAGACAAAAGAGTCAAAAGCTCACACGCATGCAACCCTCTTTCTACTCTTGCCCTTGCAAATGATATTAAAACACTTTACTGGGGCTTTTCAGTCTGCTAAACTATAAAACGGGCTTGATGCTACACAGATCTCTGCCTCAGCAGGTTCATGAAGGCAAACGGGCTGCACCTCCAGCACAAACACAAGGCGTTAGCAGCTCACACCACTGTCCCGACCTGCTGGAACCAACAAACGTCTTCACCTGCAACAGGCCCAGGAACGCTCGCAAAAGCCTCGGAAGGAAAACACGAGGTGCAAAGAGAGCCCTAGCGCCCCCTGGCAACAATCAACACAAATGCTGGTGGTTTGTTTACGTTTGTGTTAATCATGTTAATCTCGTCAGTCACAAAGTCGTTAACATGCAGAAGAGCGAGGAGAAGCAACGAGCTGCTGCCAGGTTGACAGGAGATGAGTTTCAGTGCCTGAATAAAACCCCTTTCACCTACTCATTCTTTATGATATAATTCATGGGAGAAAGTCATGTTTTCCATCATTACTAATATTTGATAACAGAATTTAAAAAAACATGGAAGGTGGTTCTTGACATTGTCAAATAATAGCAGGGGATTCGATAATGAAAACGTTTTGTCATGCCTCAAAACTAATGAAGTGCAGCATTTTAGAAAATAGGTTTAACATGTATACCAGAAGTAATTCCACTTTAATACAGACTTCAGTGCAGTTTATGACAGCAACGCATCTTTAAAAAAAACTGACTTATTATTTGAGAACCAATTAAAAGTGATCATCAAACCTAAAGAAAGAATGATCATTTAGTGACTAAGCCTGGAACTTGTGGTGAGCTTGCATACATTCATTGGTTTGAATGAAATTGTTTCTGCATCAACATATCAACATGTGTACGCTATTTAACCAACATTTCTGCTGGAACATGATGATGTGAGGAATCAATCAGGTCTTACCAGTCTAAGTGTTGTAGGAGATGTTTTATACTGTCTCAGACCTCCACAAACACCCACTCCTGAAAACGCCACATGTGATACAGACAAAAATGTTGTTAATTAGTTTAACTGTTTTTTTTTTTTAGATGGGAACTGACATGGGTGCATAATGACACTGTGTTATTAAACATAGATCTGGTACTTTGGGACAGTCATGTCTAGGTTTGCACACTATCCAAATTGTGAAAAAGGAAAGAATCAACCAGCGCAGACAGCCCTTCATTATGTAAGGGGATCCAGCCAGCCAGCCAGCCAGTAAAAGTCCCATCTGACAATGTGGCTGCTTTCAGAGCCTGCCCTCCTTCGTGGAGACCAACCCAGCCGCTCAAGCAACAATAGCTCCGAGAACACATTCCTCCAGATCACAAGATGGAGCGCAGCCCTTTACCAGGCACAGAGCTTACAACTGCTGCCCGAAGCTTCGCTCGGTTCGGGCTCCTTCGGTAGCCTCGCTGAGGAGCGACCACATTTAACTGTCCCACAGCCGCTGCTTGCAGACCACGTCACCAGAGTCCTCCCGCAATCTTTATCAATAGATTGCCAAGTACAAGACGTGGGCTTCACTTCCGTGTTAATCTAAATGTACAAGTATTACATCAGAACACATAACCTCCAAGCAGACGCAATCTTTATGTACAGATTGCGGTGTGTTGGTTCCAGGAAGCAGCCTCGTAGCTCACGCAGGCTAACAGTCCGACATCGTGACCTACCCTCTGCTGTCTATGCCTGATGGCAATCTTTATGAATAGATTGCTTATGTAATTTACTAACTTAGTCCACATTTATTGGTTCACTTCGAAAAGTCCGTCTCACACACAAAGAAACGGAGCTTTGGAGCTCCGTCAGCTTTCATGTGTGAGCTCATACTATAACTATATTTAAATTACTGGCCGGGTGAACAAAGCTAATTTAGTGTCCTAGCCAGCTACCGTTAGCTAGCCTTTTGTCCTAGTTTCATGATTTCAGTTCGATTCATCTTAATTTCAGTTTCAAGCAATATTTTAAAAAATACTCAGCGTAAACAGAAGTGTGCCTTTTGAGCCATTTATATGTTCATTATCAATTATTTAATATAAATTGAAATAATTTTCATGGATGGGGCTGTAATCCCTAGAGGCTACCCTGTCCTTGATAAACAAAATGGAGTCAAAAATAGTAATCAAATGTCCATTACTTGAAGAAAAAATATGAAATTGAGAAGAGTTCAAAGTCCCCGGTGGTTCAGTCTTCTGCAAGCAAATTTATACCTGTAAAACACAAAAAAATCCATTAAAGTTTCGAGAGGGCAAAAACCGCAACTCTTACGCTTTGTCCGGGTCGTTTGGGGATTTTGAATACAATGTTCACACATTACGCACCTACTACAAACACAAAATTAGGAATTGCTGTGCCCTGACAACACTTACCTCTGAACAAATCCAGGAATGAGCTCCGAGAGGAAGGACAAAGAATTTATAGTACGTGACGATATTTACGTCAGACGTGGTTTTTCCTCAGTTTTTGCTCAAACAAAATGGTGGAAAGACGACCCTCCATGTTAGATGAAAGGATATAATGGCGGAGTCCACGCTTTGTCAGTTGTAGAGTTTCAGTCTCACCTCAGATATACGTGAAAACAAGCACCCGTGTGTGCTATTCTGTTGAGTATAAGGAGCCACATAAGAACTATATCACAATACGTTTTCCCTCCATTTCTAAATGTACAAAAGCAAATATAATTGTTTCTTCAAAATGGCGATGAATGAGTCCTTCAAAGCTTAGTTCATCACGTGACAAAGACGGGGCGGTCCTTTTTGTAAAACGTCACCGCTCACCACGGAACGCTTCTGATTGGTCTGCTTTTCCTCAGTCAGTGTTAGAAGAATGTGATTGGTTCTCCTTCTTGTCGGTCACCGATAGAGAGGGGCGTGTTCAGATGGGGTGTTTTGTACGGATTTTCCGCTATCCGCCAAACAGCAGCTCAACCTATTTTAATTCCGTTGCCGTTCGAGGAGAAAACGCGGCGTGTCCACAACAACTATCTCATATAAACGCCTCGGTGACGTAATTTGACTTGGGCCCTTTAAAAATTTTCACTCGGCTAATAATCAGTATCAAAAACAAAGATTTAAAACAGCAACTTGGAGGAAACGTTCATAATTATATTCAGTGAATTTTGATATACCAAACAAATGCAAGTGGTAAGAAGATGGATTCACCCAACACCTCAGGTCAGAGATCACGCAGAGAAAATAAAATAATAAGAAATAACCTCCGCTCAGACAGACACACAGGCAGACATACTGCCAACTTTCTGAAATGAAAGTCAGGGATGGGGACGATGGACAGGGTGTGTTGGGGTAGTACAGATATATAAAATCATTCAAAAAAATTGTATTTATTACTATTAATAATAATAATAATAATAATAATAACAACAATAATAATAATATATTATTATTATTATTATTATTAATAATAATAATAATAACAATTAGCAACAGTGAGAGAACTCCCTGAGTCCTCTGCAGCCTCTGGGTTCGCTGTGGTTGTCTCTTGACCCAGGCTGCTGAACCTCAGGCATTCCTCCATCACTGATGGAGACTTTGTGTGGAAGATGTGCACTTGGCTTTCTATGAATCATGTCTCATCTGTCAGAGAGAAAGAGCGAGAGAGAAAGAGCGAGACAGAGTACTGCCATCTGCTGGGAAAATGAACGTATGACAGGCAACGTCATCGTGCAAGTCCCTTAGCTGAAGTGTATGAAGGACTCTTGTGTGCTGTAACACAAACAATGGGTATTTCTATAGTATGTGCATGTATAAGTATCTGGACAAAGACACAGAGCTCTTAATTAAAAGAGCAATGACAGAGTATTGATATTTCACATGGTACTGAAGAATCTGGGGAATATTGTTATTGACAGTATCACATACAGTAATAATTACATTGACCTGACACTAGCCTTTAAAAAACTAAAAAAATCTAAAACGATATAAATAAATGTGATATCTTTAAGATACAGAGCCCAACATATACTTTGCAGGCCCTGTTGCTCTCCAGTGACTTTTTTATATATATGTGTCAAAAATGTGTGTGTGAGTGAGAAGAAGGTGCACTAGTAATGGAGAAACTTGAGCTTTGTGACCGGTAGTTCGGGGATTCGACCAGTAGATCTGAACCAACGTGAAGCAGCTGTTGAAATGATTTCAACTATGGCGACATCTGCTGGTCAGTTTTTGATATGACATTTGGAATAATAAAGTGTAAAGTCATAAAAAGGCAAGGCAGATGGTTTTTTTTTAAAATAAAGGTTTTAGGTGCATCCTGAAACGTTTGACTGCTTTCCTTTTCCAGACATTAATTACATAGTATAAATGAGTTATAATGTCGTCATTACCTTCATAAGATACAATGCGTAGAACTGATATGCTTTTTCAAGATTAAAAAAATAAAAAAATATTTTTAGAAAATTGAAAGATAAATATATACAAAAATTTAAAATGCTGTGCACCTAGAGATAGGAATTTAGGGCTTCACTGAAGATCATTTCTGCTCTCAAACACACTACACAGACCCATAAATACTGGGAGACTGCCGTTCCTCCACGTGGTGGCGATATTGCACTAACATACAGAAGAAGAAATGAAGAAGACGAAGAAGAAAGAAAATGGCTGCCTCCATCAAAAGCCGTTTGGGTCTTTTCGTTCGTTTGTCGAATTCCGTTTTAATGTCGCCACGGAATTATCTGGTAATTGATTTATTGTACTTTATTGTGTACGTCGGCTACGTTAAGCCGTCAAGTCCGACCGGAAGAGTCAAGCGTGGCTCATACATGTAACATGAAGCTCTCCCATCTGCGTCCGCAGGGGCTGCACACAGGTCGTCCAACGTTGGCTCCGTTTATTCCTCCGAATAATGGTTTCCACAAAACTGCGCCAGTCCAGGATGGAGGTGCTGCTGATGGTTTGCCTGGCTACAAGGACCGGCCCTGGGATTACTTGACCAGTGAAGGCATGTACCCGAGTCTGAATTATCACTAAAATTTGAAACAGTGTTTCGAACGTTCTTGTCTATCCAGAGTACATTGAGAGATATGGAGGCAAGCCCGTATGGGCTGACTACAGGAGGAACCACAAAGGAGCAATTCCTCCTCAGAAGACACGCAAGACCTGCATTGTAAATGACTTCAGCACAACTTTTAGTATTTTACCTGCGGCTCACCTCACTGGAACAGCCACTGTTTTTATGCCCCACAGAGAGGAGACAAGGTATGTGGGAACCCCTGTCCGATCTGTCGGGATCAGAACATAATCATCCACTATCAGGTGAGTTTTCCTTCACTGTAGTTAGTTCAGCATTCCTTCATTTTCCATTTGTACCCTCAGTTTTAAAAATAGATTCCTTTTTTAAATCAACATTTATAACGGTGAACATGCAGCGTCTGTTGAAGTTCTCCGTCATGAGATGCAGTCGCTGCAGCCTCAGTTCAGCTTTGAAGATGCAAAGATGATCAAATGACCCAAATTCCCAATCAACGAGCCAGGCAGCATTGCTGTCCGTCAGCCCCTGACTGAAGGCAGTGCTGGGAGGTCGCCTAGGCAACACGGCTCTCGAAGCCTAACCCAGTGATGAAAGCAGGAAGCCCACCTCCAGACCTGCCTGCCACAGGACCCACGTGTGCCTGGCGGGAGGTGGAGCCTCTCCCAGGGGCCAGAGGTGTCGTCCCTGGACCAGCCAGGCCGGCTGAGGGCCAGTTACACCCCAGCTGTAAAAACACGCCCTGATAAAGGCGACGCCATGGAGGTTCTAGATCGCTGCCTGATCTGCTCTGACGGGCATCTCCAGACTACAAATAAAGTTGATGGTTTAAAAACACTGAGTTTGGCAGAAGAGACGTGCTGGTCCAGGAGCTGGTCCAGGTGCTGGTTTAGATGCTGGTCCAG
>JABWDL010004780.1:0-14172 GCA_015343265.1 Pao palembangensis | reverse complement strand
GTCTTTAGTTCTTGTCACCTTTCAGGAATTCAAACTTCTGTGAGTGGCTGTGGACAACTTGTTGGCCTTTCTGACACCCAGGAAAATGGTGAGTGTCCCATCCATTTAATGCCAACACAGTTTTGGTTCTAACTTTTAAGGGTCTTTTATGTATTAAAAAGTGGAGTTTAGAGAGTTTCATGTTTCTTTTTTTCCTTTTATTAGCAGTTGAGGGAATCTGTGCTGATGGTAAGATGCAGAAGACTGTTCATGCTGCTACATGGATACCAGTCACATGTTATGTCTCTTAAAACATTTCATGATGACAAACACCATAATACCGGTTGTTTACTTTTGGGCTGGAGGAGTGTCTTGGTTTTTGTTTTTTGCTACTTGTTTTCATCTTATTTTCTGATGGTAACAGCTGCAGTAGATAGAAATCTTTATGCACTGAGGTTTGTCATTTATCCTTCATGAGCGTTCCAAAAAGGTGTAAAAGGAAACATGTTTTATGTTTACCCTCGTTCAGAGAAGGATGGAGAGGGAAAATCAGTGGAAAACAGCCCTTCATCTGTTTCTTTGTCTGTTTTCAGAGAAGATCATGCTAGTGCAGTGAGCACCTGATGGACAGCAGCAGTTTGGAGCAGAGCTGCTGACTTGGTGACTTAACCATGTCCATGTTGAGCTCCGTCCTCGGCCAAGTCTGAACTCAGTGACTCATTACTCCTGATCAGCCCACAGCAAGTGTTCATTTGGTCATGGTTGGTATTACTTCCACCATGGATTATTCTTTATATGGACACATTCTGTTTCTGAGATCTCAACACTGCTTTGTGAGGATACTGCAACAGGAAGTGGATCAGTTCTGTCTTTCACACATGATTTTTAAATGAAAAAAAATGTTTCTTAAAGTGTATGAAGGGTACTTTGGTTTACAGTTGTGTGAATTTGTTTTTTTTATTATTTACTTTAAGCAATTTTTGACTGTAAAATCTATGCAGACAAAGTAATTTCTCATGTGTTCTATTTTCAATCACAGCTGCCTGTAAATGACTGTAAAGTTTAAAATGACAATAAAAAGCTGTATAACAGTTGTGCCATGTTTTTTCTACTTATAAAGACTGTAAATATGTTTACAGTCTATTTGTTATTTTTAAGAATTTACCGCAAACAGGTTTACATTATAACAATTTTTACAGCAAATTGCTGTAAAAAGGTTTTTCAGAATATTGCTTTATTCCATAGTATGAATGTACAGTTTCCAGTTCTATACCGTAACATTGACAGGTGCCAGAACAGCAAACCGTTATCTCTCAGACATTGTGACCATATTTTCTATGGTGAAATTCTGGCAACCACAGCTGCCAGTATTTTACCCTAAATTATACAGATTTGTTTTACACTGTACGCTTCACTGAACAGAGAGGTTTTAGTTTGATCTTAAAGGCAGACGTGATGTCTGCCTCTCGGACCCAGGTTGGTAACTGGTTCCACAGTAAAGCTGCCTGATAGCTAAAGGCTCGTCCTCCCAGTCTGCTTTTATTAATTCTAAAACTACCAGTAAACCTGACCTCTGTGATCTGAGGGTTCTTTTAGGAAATACGGAACTATGAGATCCTGCAGGTAGGATGGAGATAGTCCACTGAGAGCTTTAGATGTTGAGTCTTAAAGTCTATTCTAGATTTCACTGGATGCCAGTGAAGAGAAACATAAAGTTGGAAAGACGTTGTTATTTCAACGTTATTCAACATTGGAACCTGACGCTGATTTAACAGTAAACCAGTGTTAAAATGTTGGCTATTCAATGTGTGTCCCCAGTGCCAACAGAGTCACGGTGCCAGTATGTGAAGCGCGTTATAATAGATCTGGTGGCATTGTCTATTAACGTACTGTAGGTGCACCTGCACCACTTATGTGTACCCGTTAACACAAATGACGTGTAACGCGTCAGGCTTGTTGAAGGAAACATGTTTCAAATGCATTTTTTACACAGCACAACCGAGAAACTGACATTTAATTTCAGTGGGAACCGTGCAAAGTAGTAGCCTCTCGTTCCTCCGCTGACTGCTTGCTAGAATATTTACTGTGCTTTGTGGCAAAGTGACAGGTGGGATTAAACTCCTTAAAAACCGCTACAGTCTCATTGCTATCAGGCATACAGCAGTTGATCGGTGTTAATAAAAAATATTTGGCTGTCCACTCCTCATTAAACACTCAACATTCTCTTCACTTTCCTTTTCTTAGATCCGCTTATCTTTACAAACAGGCTGGGTCAGAATAAAGCGCAAACGTGGAATAATACACCGCACCTAAGGTCAATGTATCTGGAGAGAGCCATCTAGTGTTTAAATGGAGAAGTTTGTCCGTGCCTGCCCTAGACCAACGCCATTGGACACACTCAAGGCAGATAGACAGTACAGCCATGATGTTGTGAGGCCTGTTAGCTCAAATGGTTAGAGCCTACAGCGATTTCATTTCCTTTCCACAGTCCAGCGTTGTCTTGGAATGTCGTAGTTTGGAAAGCATTTTTCGATAACTCTTTATTGACTTTTGTTTGCTTATAAGCATTAAGTCATATGTCATTGTCGCCGCCATCAACAACTTTATTTATAAAGCACTTTAAAAACAACAAAGAGCTGTTAATAAATAAGAATAGTGCATAAGACAGAAAAGTAATCAAACAACAATGTTAAAATAATCAGAAATGATAAAATACTAAAACAAGAGCAGAGTCACACAGAAGGAGGTTGTCTGATGTGTAGTGGGAGGTCAGGACATAATGTGGGACCAGCAGCAGAAAAGGTTCTATCCCCTCCAAGCTTCTGCTTCAATCTTGCGAGGCCGTTTATGGATTTAAAACAAAATAATCCTTCTTTGTGTTTGGTGGTAAAATGTCAGTTAGTTTCTTCCAACTAACTAAAGCAGCTGGTTGCACAGTAGCGATTCAGAACTCAGTTGGAAATTAATTGCTTAAGTTGCTGTCGTACTGCATCCTCAGAGAACATACTCAAAACATTTTTGAAAGTTTTCTTGAAATTTTTACTCTATGAGGAATCCGTCATGGCCACACAGATTATCCAATTAAGTAAAACCTCCGAGACCACTGTTGTATTTTCTTCGGAGATGCGTGTCCAAGCGTGGAAGAAAAGAAAGAAAGCGTGGAAGAAATACACTTTTTCATAGTTCTGACATCCCATAATAGTTGCATATGCATAATCACTACCTCATAAGCTCAAAAAATAGTAGCTGATTGTCTGGATTGGCCTCCCACACTTTGTCTTTCCACTTCTTCCTTTATCTGTTCTGAACCACCTGGTGCCCATCTTCTCTCTTGTGTTTGCTATCCTGTTATCCCTCGACCAAGGCCACGGCCACACTGACCTGCCTCCCTTCATCCAGTGTCCAGGCACCGACTCACTCCAGGCCTCACCAGTACATCACATCAAACAATATCAAATAACTGAGCAATACATGAGCAATATGAAAATCCCACACCACCTCAGACCTGAAGATGCATCTCTGCCTCGTATCCACAGGCCAGCTGACGCAGCAGGTTGGACTTGACCAGCTATCTTCTAGTTCTGGGTGTTGAAGCGCACGGAACCCCTGGGAGACTGAGAGTTTGCGACCTGCACCCACTTCTGGACCCATCAGAGCGAAGCTGCCTGCACGTAAGAAAGATCAACTGTCTGATGGTCGTTTGCTGGGTCTCAAATAACCAAATTATTTTTGACTCTAAATTCACTAAATTTCTAATCTAAATTTAGGTTTACTAGGTTAGAGTAATGCAAAGTCTCTCACCGTCCAATTTTTACTTTCTATCCTAACCACCGTTGAGTTTATACATGTTTCATCTTGTCCATTCATATAATCATTTGTGTTGTGAAATAAAGTATTATTTTCAAGTGGTTTCCCGTTTGTTGATTGGAATATAGGTGCACCGATCAATGTCTCAGAACTGGTGCCCTCAGTCAGAGATTGATTAACTTTATTACAAAATAAAAATTTGAGATTATATTTCTTGCAGTAAGTGTAAGTGATGCCCCCTAAGGAGTGGAAGTGGAATTAAGAAAGCCATCCACGACTCTCTTCACGCTACAATTGTTATCATCCTGGTGCCTCTCATCTCCTCCATTACATCAAGGTAGCAGCCCAAGAGAGAACTAAACATCCTCACCACGCAGTCTTTTTACTATGGATGTGGACAGTCTGACACCAATATTGTCACAGCAGAAGGTATCTGGCCGTGAAAAATAGTTTTTTTCAAATATCCCAACTCCAAAAGAGAACTTCTGGGACTTTTACATATCAATTTTACCAGAAATGACTTTAATGATACATTTTATCTACAAGTCAAAGGCACATCCATGAGCAAACAATTTGCCTCTGCAGAACAAGCTCTCCAAACTGTGCAAAAAAGCTTTCTCATTATTTCAGATATCTGGATGACATGGGGTGTATGGACTTATTTGAAGGATTGTGATTTTTGTCACTACTCTAAATGGTTTTAATGTTTCCATTAAATTAAAGGCAAGCATGCATTCAGATTCAGTTGACTTTTTAGACACTACTACATTTAAAGGACCTGAATTTCACAGAACAAACTGGACATAAAAATATTTTATAAAGCAACAGACACACATGCTCTTTTATACAAAACCAGTTATCATCCTAAACACTTTTACATGGAAATTGTAATAGCTTCTCCAGTTTCACGGGGTTGACGCAGTCAGAAAAACTTCAGCCAAAAAATCAGCCACTAAAGTGCTGTTTCCTACATGTTCCACTAGAGGGCACCCTTATTATTTTCTTAGAAAAGCCTATAATAGTTCTCAGGTTACCAGAACTGTCTGGGCTGCATCTCTTCTTCCCATCACTGTGGATCAGACGTCTTAAACTCAAGGGCCGCGGGCACATCTGGCCCCTGGAACAATTGTATCTGGCCCGTAATTTACTATTTCATATCTATCAGAATTGGCCCACAGGCATTTTGTATGCGCCCATTGGTACTCTATATCCCAGACTGCATTAGGATAGCTGCAAAATAGTGCTCTGGTCCACATCCCAACAAGGCACTGCACCTTTAAGCTGGATGCTTCCACCAATAAACTAAAAGAAGAAGAAGCGCGACTATGCTACTTCCAACTTTATTGTCCGCTTGAACTTTAAAATAATGCTAACTGCAAAACATGTCCAAACAAAAGGTGGACGCAAAGCAAAATCTCAAAGTGAAGCTGCCGTTAAGAACACAAGAAATCGCTAAATCGGCCCGTCCATTTAGAGAGGGAGAGTTTATCAAGGACTGCATGATTAAAGTGCGCCAGGTCGTCTGGTTGAAGTATTTTCAAATATAAGCCTGAGCAGAAACACCGTTGCTGATTGGACATGTGAGCTTGTCTACAATCTACAAAACCACCAAAGGAAAAAGGAAAAGACTTCACTGTCTCTGCCGAGTGAACTCTGATTTAGAACTTTTGACAGAGGAATTTTTGGGAATTAAAGCAATGCACGGTACAACGACGGGAAAAGACATATTTGAACAAGCGTCTTATTGTGTGAATGACATGAAACTGCCTTGGAACATCCTGGTGGGACTAACAACAGACGGGACACCTGCAATGTGTGGTGAAAAGACTGGATTAGTGGGCAGGATGTGGGACAAAATGCAGAACAAGAACTGTGCAAGTGAACTTACAGGCTACCACTGCATCATACACCAAGAAACACTGTGTGGCAAAGCACTGAAAATGGAGCACGTGATGAACACCGTGACACAGACAGTGACCTTTATAAGACCCAGAGGTGTAAACATTGCCAGTTTAAGTCCTTTCTTGAGGAGGTATGCGCTGAAAATGGTGACGTCTCATACCACACAGAGGTGTGGGGGCTAAGTCGCTGGAAAGTGCTCAACAGATTTTTTTAGTTGTGTGAAGAAATCTGTAAATTTATGGACAGCAAAAGGGAAAGACACCGCAGAGTTAACGGATGAAAAGTGGCTGTGTGAACTGGTATTTCTCTGGGATATATCAAAGTGTGCCGGCATACTTTAAATTAAACTCACACCACCACAGCAAACCTCCAACCTTTTTCCACTGTAAGAAACAAACATTTTCATTGGAATAAGTCAACAAAAATCTTCCAGTAGAGAGTAACACAAAAAAGGCCACTGATGTGTTGTTATTTAAAATGTGTTCTCATTACTTGTTTAACCAGTGAGCTTGGTTTTGTTTTAAATTCCTTATTATGACTCGGAAAAAGTTAGGGTCATATTTCTGTATGAATGATTTATAACAATACATCTAAAAAGATAAATTCTGTGTCATTATAAATAAATGCTTATCCTGGTTGGCCTGCGATTTAGGGTCAGTTCTTATATTTGACCCCCTGTCTGATTGAGTTTGAGACCACTGGTCCAGAGTCAGACAAAAAGCTCATCTGGTTTCCAGGTCATTGCTGGTGTCTCAAATGTGATTAAATCTAAGTTTAATAGAGAGACTAGCTTTAATTAGAGTAGATTATTCACTGACCCTCTTACCGGCATACTCTAATCAGTACGTTTATAATATCATAATCACCAATAAGTTCCGTGCCCGTGTATAATCTTGTTCATCCCACATAATCCTTTATTCCTGAGGTAATAAATTGTCATTTATCACCAATTGTTTTTCCATTTGTTGAATGGGAACGCAGGCGCGAGTATCACTGCTTTATAATTTGATGCTTTGAGTTAGAGTTTTGCCAATTTTTTTTTACATAACAAAATTTCACATTTGGTTGATGTTTTCCTCCAGTAAGCAGAGGTGGTGCCCCCTAGCGAGAGTATTATGAATTAAGAACGCCATCTATTAATTTCAGAAATTGTTGCAACGGAAAAAGGTGGAGTGCCTTCTCCAGGTGGGGGAGGAGATCCTGCCCCAAGTGGAGGGCAGCTCCAGTACGTCGTGGTCTTGTTCATGGGGGATGGAAGAATGGAGTGGGAGATCGACAGGCGGATCGGTGCAGCATCTGCAGTAATGCGGACTCTGCACCGGTCCGTTGTGGTGAAGAAAGAGCTGAGCCAAATGGCGAAGGACATGCTGGAGGGACTATGTCTCTCGGCTGGTTTGGGAACGCCTCGTGATCCCCCTGGAAGAGCTGGACAAAGTAGCTGGTGAGAGGGAAGTCTGGGCTTCCCTGCTTAGGCTGCTGCCCCCACGACCCGACCCCGGAGAAGTGGTAGAAGATGGGTGGGTGGATGGATGTTACAATGTATGAGCTTTGCGCTACACCAACTATAAGATAGCTTTTTCTCTGGTATCAGGGTTTCTATTTCTTATTTGGGCAAATTTTCCCTGAATGCAAACCTCACACCTTTGTTCTGGTCTGCATGTTCTGCCCCTGACTTGCATACCATCAAAGACTTTCTGCAGCTTTAAGACATCATCATCATCATAGTTTCAATGGCCTAATACAGCAACCTTTGTAGCTGAGAGAGCCAAAAAAGTCACATTTTTTAAAATGTATTTCCATGAGAGCCATAAAATAGTTTTTAACTCTAAATGTGTACATTTTTAAACAAGACCGACAATTTTAGAGTCTAAGATCTCTGAATTTATTTTTGTTCTTAATAACGTTACACTGAAGCTATCCAACACATAAAATACTTCTTACCATCAACGCCACTTCTGGTGCTGCTTGGTTTTACTGATGGCTTTATATTCTGGTTGATATGCGGTGAATTTGAGCTTCATGTAGGCGTTGGGTGAATGTTTGGGCAAACTCGAAATAAAACTACGTTGACACATTTATCAATGAAGAGTTTAAATTATCTTAAACGGACTTACGTGTTTTGTTGTGGGCGGTAGTGGACATTTTTCTTTTTTTTTTTTTTTTTTTTTTTTTTAACTGTGCGCTCCAATGAGTGCGGTTATTTAGTCTCAGTTTGTCCCACCAAACTCGATCTCAGGCTATTCTACATTTCCACTTAGCACATTACACTAACAAAGTTTGGTTGGCGATTTATATTGAAATCAGGATCATTTATGGGCAAATAGTAACGGGCAGGTGTTTGACACAGCTGGGTTAAAAACACGGGTTCAGTCAAAAGCCAAAACAGAGAGTTAGAGCTTTTCCTTGAACTGCCCTTAAACAGGGCCCACAACCTAAAAACACCCTGATAAAAAGGAGGCACCTCATTTAAATTTACAAATTTAGAATTTAGAATCAATTAGGAACAGAGCAGCATCCAGTCTCAGGTTACTCACACGTCTGAACACACAGCTGGCCAGTTCTCTCCACACCAGATCTGCCGGACCCGTTAAAAACCTTTGGAAAAATTGTAACCTGAAGGTGGCAGCTCTGCTGGCCAGGTGGATGAGGCCCTGCCCCCCCACCTCTCTTGGCAAAGATAAAACCCCCTGCGGAACCCAGTGTTTTTTGTCCCAGAAAAAGTCCACTAGTTTTGCCTGGATCTGGTCTAACAGCCCTGGTGGCGGCTCCAGGCACGCTAGCCGATGCCACAACAATGAGGCTACGAGGTTATTCACCACCAGGACGCGCCCTCTGTAGGACATCTGGGGGAGCAACCATCTCCATTTCTTCAATTTTCCTTCTATTCTGGCTGGGATGTCCTCCCAATTTCTCTTTTCTGTGCCTTCATCCCCTAGGAAGACTCCCAGGTATTTAAAACCATCTTTTTTCCAGCACAGATTCTGGGGTAGGACTGGGGGATCGCCACACCATTGACCTACAGCGAGGGCTTTGTTCTTTCTCCAGTTCACCCTCGCAGAAGACAGAACGTTAAACGAATCTGTTAAACTAGATAAAATGTCCACGTTTCTTTGATTCTGTATTATCACAATGACGTCGTCAGCGTAGGCGGATAAAACAATGTTCTTATTAAAACCGGGAAAAGCCAAACCAGCAATGCTCAAGCGTATCTTACAGAGGAGGGGTTCGAGGGAAAGCGCATAGAGCATCCTGGACAGGGCACAGCCCTGCCTTACACCTCTACACGCCCTGAAGGGAGCACACAGACTGCCGTTAAACTTCAGAATAGACTCAATGCCTCCGTACAACGCCTGGATCTTAGCAATAAAACTCATGCGGAACCCAAACTTCTCCATGGTTTTCCACAGGAAGCGGTGCTCAACACGGTCAAATGCCTTTTCCTGATCTAGTGAAATCAGACCAGTGTTGAGCCCCAAAAGGCTGGAGGTTTTCAAAATATCTCGAATTAGGTGGACGTTGTCCACCATGGACCTGCCAGGTACACAGTAGGTCTGGTCACGGTGGACGACCTCCTCCATTGCCTCTCTTAGACTGATAGCCAACACCTTGGACAAGATCTTATAGTTGGTGCAGAGGAGGGACACGGGGCGCCAGTTCCTTATGTCCTGCAGGTTACCTTTCTTTGGCAGGAGGGCTACGACGGCCCTGCGGCAGGACACTGGCAGAGAACCTGAAACCAGACTTTCGTTGAAAACGGCTAAAATGTCCCAGAAGGCTTTATAGAACTCAACTGTAAGGCCGTCGATGCCAGGAGCCCGCCGTCCCTGCATTTTCTGCAGAGCGGCGTGCAGCTCTGACTCTGAGAGCGGCCTGTCCAGTTGGTCATTTGTTGCCTCTGAGACCTGAGGAAGCCTGCCACAGAACTCCTCAAACAGCTCCTCCCTCTCCTCGTACTCGCTTGAGAACAGGGAAGAATAAAAACCAGTAGCACGCTGCCAGAGCTGGCCAGGTTCAGTCACTTCTTGCCCCATGTCAGAAAGCAACGAGTGAATAAGTTTCCTCTGACCGTGTCACTTCTCCAGGCCGAAGAAGAAGCTAGAAGGGGCATCCATCTCCACGATGTTCTGGACCAGTGACCGGACCAGTGCACCTTGCAACCCAGCAGGTCCTTTAAAGCTATTTTTTTGGACTTGAGGCTTTCAATATATCCTCGATTGTCTGTGGACGCACTCAATGTCTCCAAGTCCACGATCTCGCTCTCCAACTCTTCAATAGATCTGCAGGTGTTGCGTGTGACATTGAGAGTATACTGCTGACACAGGAGCTTGATTTCTGTCTTCCCATGATCCCACCACTGCCTAAGACACATAAAATCAGTTTTTCTGTGTCTAAAACAAATCCAAAAGTAGATTAGAGCATCCCTAAAACCTCTATCAAAAGTCAAAGCAGAATTAAAATGCTAGTAAGCGCTCTTCGGTAAAACATTCTTGATGTAAATATGACATAAAACCAAAGAATGATCAGTAAAACCAGCTGGCGTGATGCTGCAGCTTTTAAGAGCATTAAAATGGTGCTTGAAACAATAAAATCGGTCAAGCCTGGCCATAGAAATCCTGTCCTCACCTACACGGGACCAGCTGCCCCAGAGCGTGTTGGGATCCTGGATGAGGCTCTGCATGGTTGCGGTCTACAAACTCATTCTGTGTACAATTAAAATCCCCACCCAAGATTAAAAAAATCCTCCGAGCCACAGCAGTTCAGCGTGGTGCTGACCTTCTCTAAAGAGCTCTTCCTGTTACGGGTTAGGGGCGTTGAGGACCCAAATGCAGACGCAAGGCAGGTTCAGGGATGAGGATAACCATTTATTGGGTGTGCACACGAGAAAGAAGGCGCTCCCTTCTTGGGGACGAGGAGAACTAAAAGAACTCAAACTCTGCAGCCGACACAGGAACACAAAAAACCACAGTGGCAAACGGCGCACTGACAGGCACACACAGAGTCAGAACCGAGTCAGTGAGGCAAATAGAGAAAAAGAATCAAACCGAGTCAAAAGGAGGTAGGCAGAGTCGAGCAGGGTCAATCAGGGACTCAGGCAAACATTCTAACATTCAAACCTTCAAACATACACCAATACACACAATGTCAATGAGGGAACAGAGTCAAACCGAGTCAAGAAGGTAAACGGAGTCCAACGGAGTCAGACAGAGTCAAAGCAGAGTCCAACAGGGTCTATGAGGCAAAGAGGCAAAGAGGCAAAGAGGCAAAGAGGCAAAGAATCTGACAGACAGACAAGCAATGATCCAGCAAACAGGACCAGCTGGCAGCCTCCTCTTATCTGCTGCTGATGAGGTGATCAGCCGCAGGTGCGTGGTCCCCGCTGGATCCTGGGGACCCGCGCCCTCTGCAGGGCAACTCAGGTAATGTCTTAAAGGGCCGGCAAGCCGGACCCTAACACTTCCTCTCTGCACCGTTGGTCGGAGCATAAATATTTACAAAAGCCAGAGTGTATTTGTCAAAAAGTGTCTTTACTAAAAGACATCTCCCCTTCACTACATGCTCCACCTCCACTGATGTAGGAGTGAATGACCTGGAGAACAGGAGCCCCACCCCACCCCTAGCAGTGCTAAGGTGGCTCAGGACCACCTGTCCCTCCCACTCTTTATCCCAGTCAGATGCATTCTGTTCATCACTATGAGTTTCTTGTAAAAATAATACATCTACATTTTTCCTCCGTGCTGTGTCAAACACCAAAGCCCTTTTTTCTGCCACCCTGGCGCCATTAACATTTAACGTCCCCACTCTAAAAGACTCCATATTGAGTGAGAAGTTAAAAACACTGGCAATAAGAAAAAATAAAATCAAGACGACCATGATCATTAAAAATCAAGTTCCTTTCTAACTTTTATCATTTGTTTTTTTAGTCTAAAAATCCCCTGATTTGTCAGTGCGGATGTGGCCTTATTTTTTACAACATGTCTTGCCGAATTGAGGAACAAAAGTTTGTCTGGGAAAAATTTTTCTATGTTTAAGCCTTTTATGCCTTTAGTTTGCTGAAGGAACAGCTTGAACATTTTTTCTGGGTAGTATTTGCTCTCCTGACTAGCAGTTTTGATGTTAGACACGTCACTGCAGTCAGACATGTATGCTTCTGCTTCACTGTCGCTGTCTGCAGTGTTAGCTGTCGGGGCCTCCAGCCGCCCAGCTTTACAACCTTCCACCACCACAGTCAGCATGTTTTTACGTTTACTGTGCCGCTTTACAGGAGCAGACGCAGACACACACGCAGACACACTCTCCAGCACACTCTTGGGCCCCCTGGGGTCCACCACACAAGCATGAACAGAGGTAACGCCCTCACCCTGCCTGCCTGCTGCCTCACCCAGCTCTATCTTACTGCAGCCACCCACCACCTCACCTACCATCTCCACCACCTCACCTATCTCGCTAATCTCATCCACCAAACCTCCTGGCGCACCTACCTTACCTATCTCACTCCTGCTTCCCACTCTCTCACCTGACATCTCCACCTTCTCACCTGTCTCATTAATCACCTCACCTTTACCACCTATGTTCTCAGTCTTACCTACCAAACCATCTACCTTGCATGCCACCTCACCTGTTTCACTCATTTTACCCACCACCTCACCTGTGTCACCCACCACCTCACCTGCCCCTTCTACTACCATCTCTTCTATATCTCTATTATTAATCCCATTACCAAACACCTCATTGTGATCCCCGAGCTTCCCGTGCTCATTGTGTTCCCCGTGATCACCGTGCGTCCCGTGCTCATTGTGTTCACCGTGCTCACCATGTCCCCCCTGAACCTCACACACCGCTCCCTCTCGCTGCGCAGAAACAGCTGTCCGCCGGCGAGCCGCTGGGACGGGCCTCCCAGCTGCTGCCGCAGACGCCACCTCCCCCGGTTTCACTGGCATCGAACCTGCCGTGGCGGGCCCCGCGTCGACCGAGCCGGACCATGTGGGACCATGTGTACTGTCAGCAGCCTGCGTGCATCTTCCTCCATACATCCACCAGGCCGTGGCAGAAGACCAGCTGCCTCAGAGCATGCTGGGAAGCTGAATGAGGCTCTGCATGATTACGGTCTACTGCCCCGTCTTCAGTACAGTTAAAATCACCTCCTAAAAACAGGTAATCTGAAGTCCAGTGGTTCTGTAGCTTGTTGCTGACTGTTTCTAAGAAGAGCTTCCTCTCTGCACCATCGTTTGGAGCATAAAAACATAAAAACAATATTAAACTTGTTAAAACCAGTTTCTAAAAGCAGAAACCTCCCCGGGACGACATGTTCCACCTTGAGGGAGGCCGGGATGAAAGCCTTGGAGAGCAGGATGGCCACCCCCGCACTGACAGCCGTATGATGGCTGAGGAACACGCCTCCTCCCCACTCAATGCTCCACCACACCCCCACCCTACTCTCTGCTCCACCAAGTCTTTTTCTCCTGATCACTGTCGGTCTCTGGTAAAATTAAAACATCAATATGTTTTAGCCTTACTGTTTCATAAATTACAGCTCTTTTCCTGGTGTCTCTGGCCTCGTTTACATTTAAACTTCCCACTTTAAAATAGTTCATTAGGGGAATTAAAAAATAAACATAAATAAAACTATATAAAACACCAATAAAAGCAAGCAAAGTGCCTCTTTTTGCTTCTGTCATTGTGGTCCGATTTGCCTTTTTACTTTTAAGATCAGTTTTTTCAATCTAAAAACTTCCTGATCCGTGAGGTCTGACTCGGCTCTGTTTTTTATGTGACCCTTAGCAGATATATAAAAACATTCTTTGTCTGGAAAATAATTTTCCAGGATGACCCCCTTCATATTTTTATTTTCCTGGAGGAAAGTTTTTACCATTCCTGCCGTGTACCCTTTCCCACCCTGGCTGACTGGCTGGCTGGCTGGTCCCTGGGAGTGGGACAGGTTGCTGTCACACAGACCTCACCCTCACTGCTGTCTGACCACTCAGCATTCCTACGTGTCTGCCTGCTGACCTTGGCCCCAACACAAACAACTCTCCACAAACAACACTACCGCACCGTTCATCCGGGCGGCGGATTTAACCGAGCCATGCCCGATCACTTCCCCCACGGCAAGGGTTACCTCCTCCACGGAGTTTGATGCCGTGTCTCCGCGACAACTGGGAGAGATCCCCACCGCTCACCGCTATAGTGCAGGAAACACCGGCTAGCCAAACAATGGCACACTGGTGAACCCACAAAAAAAAGCAACAAAACCAACTAAAACTATACTCAAACTAACCAAACTCAACACAAATACTAGACCAACACAACCATTCAAAAAAAATATGAATAAAGCTATTAAATTTGGAATACATCCAAATTCTACAGCTCTCAGCCTGCTCGTACCTTCGCTCACGCTCAGAGAGGGAGAGAGAGAGATAGAGAGAGAGAGGGAGAGGTTTTGAGGTTTTACCGAACAACTTTATTCACAGATCACAACAAACACAA
>JABWDL010004779.1:0-14181 GCA_015343265.1 Pao palembangensis | reverse complement strand
GTCTTTAGTTCTTGTCACCTTTCAGGAATTCAAACTTCTGTGAGTGGTTGTGGACAACTTGTTGGCCTTTCTGACACCCAGGAAAATGGTGAGTGTCCCATCCATTTAATGCCAACACAGTTTTGGTTCTAACTTTTAAGGGTCTTTTATGTATTAAAAAGTGGAGTTTAGAGAGTTTCATGTTTCTTTTTTTCCTTTTATTAGCAGTTGAGGGAATCTGTGCTGATGGTAAGATGCAGAAGACTGTTCATGCTGCTACATGGATACCAGTCACATGTTATGTCTCTTAAAACATTTCATGATGACAAACACCATAATACCGGTTGTTTACTTTTGGGCTGGAGGAGTGTCTTGGTTTTTGTTTTTTGCTACTTGTTTTCATCTTATTTTCTGATGGTAACAGCTGCAGTAGATAGAAATCTTTATGCACTGAGGTTTGTCATTTATCCTTCATGAGCGTTCCAAAAAGGTGTAAAAGGAAACATGTTTTATGTTTACCCTCGTTCAGAGAAGGATGGAGAGGGAAAATCAGTGGAAAACAGCCCTTCATCTGTTTCTTTGTCTGTTTTCAGAGAAGATCATGCTAGTGCAGTGAGCACCTGATGGACAGCAGCAGTTTGGAGCAGAGCTGCTGACTTGGTGACTTAACCATGTCCATGTTGAGCTCCGTCCTCGGCCAAGCCTGAACTCAGTGACTCATTACTCCTGATCAGCCCACAGCAAGTGTTCATTTGGTCATGGTTGGTATTACTTCCACCATGGATTATTCTTTATATGGACACATTCTGTTTCTGAGATCTCAACACTGCTTTGTGAGGATACTGCAACAGGAAGTGGATCAGTTCTGTCTTTCACACATGATTTTTAAATGAAAAAAAATGTTTCTTAAAGTGTATGAAGGGTACTTTGGTTTACAGTTGTGTGAATTTGTTTTTTTTATTATTTACTTTAAGCAATTTTTGACTGTAAAATCTATGCAGACAAAGTAATTTCTCATGTGTTCTATTTTCAATCACAGCTGCCTGTAAATGACTGTAAAGTTTAAAATGACAATAAAAAGCTGTATAACAGTTGTGCCATGTTTTTTCTACTTATAAAGACTGTAAATATGTTTACAGTCTATTTGTTATTTTTAAGAATTTACCGCAAACAGGTTTACATTATAACAATTTTTACAGCAAATTGCTGTAAAAAGGTTTTTCAGAATATTGCTTTATTCCATATTATGAATGTACAGTTTACAGTTCTATACCGTAACATTGACAGGTGCCAGAACAGCAAACCGTTATGTCTCAGACATTGTGACCATATTTTCTATGGTGAAATTCTGGCAACCACAGCTGCCGGTATTTTACCCTAAATTATACAGATTTGTTTTACACTGTACGCTTCACTGAACAGAGAGGTTTTAGTTTGATCTTAAAGGCAGACGTGATGTCTGCCTCTCGGACCCAGGTTGGTAACTGGTTCCACAGTAAAGCTGCCTGATAGCTAAAGGCTCGTCCTCCCAGTCTGCTTTTATTAATTCTAAAACTACCAGTAAACCTGACCTCTGTGATCTGAGGGTTCTTTTAGGAAATACGGAACTATGAGATCCTGCAGGTAGGATGGAGATAGTCCACTGAGAGCTTTAGATGTTGAGTCTTAAAGTCTATTCTAGATTTCACTGGATGCCAGTGAAGAGAAACATAAAGTTGGAAAGACGTTGTTATTTCAACGTTATTCAACATTGGAACCTGACGCTGATTTAACAGTAAACCAGTGTTAAAATGTTGGCTATTCAATGTGTGTCCCCAGTGCCAACAGAGTCACGGTGCCAGTATGTGAAGCGCGTTATAATAGATCTGGTGGCATTGTCTATTAACGTACTGTAGGTGCACCTGCACCACTTATGTGTACCCGTTAACACAAATGACGTGTAACGCGTCAGGCTTGTTGAAGGAAACGTGTTTCAAATGCATTTTTTACACAGCACAACCGAGAAACTGACATTTAATTTCAGTGGGAACCGTGCAAAGTAGTAGCCTCTCGTTCCTCCGCTGACTGCTTGCTAGAATATTTACTGTGCTTTGTGGCAAAGTGACAGGTGGGATTAAACTCCTTAAAAACCGCTACAGTCTCATTGCTATCAGGCATACAGCAGTTGATCGGTGTTAATAAAAAATATTTGGCTGTCCACTCCTCATTAAACACTCAACATTCTCTTCACTTTCCTTTTCTTAGATCCGCTTATCTTTACAAACAGGCTGGGTCAGAATAAAGCGCAAACGTGGAATAATACACCGCACCTAAGGTCAATGTATCTGGAGAGAGCCATCTAGTGTTTAAATGGAGAAGTTTGTCCGTGCCTGCCCTAGACCAACGCCATTGGACACACTCAAGGCAGATAGACAGTACAGCCATGATGTTGTGAGGCCTGTTAGCTCAAATGGTTAGAGCCTACAGCGATTTCATTTCCTTTCCACAGTCCAGCGTTGTCTTGGAATGTCGTAGTTTGGAAAGCATTTTTCGATAACTCTTTATTGACTTTTGTTTGCTTATAAGCATTAAGTCATATGTCATTGTCGCCGCCATCAACAACTTTATTTATAAAGCACTTTAAAAACAACAAAGAGCTGTTAATAAATAAGAATAGTGCATAAGACAGAAAAGTAATCAAACAACAATGTTAAAATAATCAGAAATGATAAAATACTAAAACAAGAGCAGAGTCACACAGAAGGAGGTTGTCTGATGTGTAGTGGGAGGTCAGGACATAATGTGGGACCAGCAGCAGAAAAGGTTCTATCCCCTCCAAGCTTCTGCTTCAATCTTGCGAGGCCGTTTATGGATTTAAAACAAAATAATCCTTCTTTGTGTTTGGTGGTAAAATGTCAGTTAGTTTCTTCCAACTAACTAAAGCAGCTGGTTGCACGGTAGCGATTCAGAACTCAGTTGGAAATTAATTGCTTAAGTTGCTGTCGTACTGCATCCTCAGAGAACATACTCAAAACATTTTTGAAAGTTTTCTTGAAATTTTTACTCTATGAGGAATCCGTCATGGCCACACAGATTATCCAATTAAGTAAAACCTCCGAGACCACTGTTGTATTTTCTTCGGAGATGCGTGTCCAAGCGTGGAAGAAAAGAAAGAAAGAAAGAAAGCGTGGAAGAAATACACTTTTTCATAGTTCTGACATCCCATAATAGTTGCATATGCATAATCACTACCTCATAAGCTCAAAAAATAGTAGCTGATTGTCTGGATTGGCCTCCCACACTTTGTCTTTCCACTTCCTCCTTTATCTGTTCTGAACCACCTGGTGCCCATCTTCTCTCTTGTGTTTGCTATCCTGTTATCCCTCGACCAAGGCCACGGCCACAATGACCTGCCTCCCTTCATCCAGTGTCCAGGCACCGACTCACTCCAGGCCTCACCAGTACATCACATCAAACAATATCAAATAACTGAGCAATACATGAGCAATATGAAAATCCCACACCACCTCAGACCTGAAGATGCATCTCTGCCTCGTATCCACAGGCCAGCTGACGCAGCAGGTTGGACTTGACCAGCTATCTTCTAGTTCTGGGTGTTGAAGCGCACGGAACCCCTGGGAGACTGAGAGTTTGCGACCTGCACCCACTTCTGGACCCATCAGAGCGAAGCTGCCTGCACGTAAGAAAGATCAACTGTCTGATGGTCGTTTGCTGGGTCTCAAATAACCAAATTATTTTTGACTCTAAATTCACTAAATTTCTAATCTAAATTTAGGTTTACTAGGTTAGAGTAATACAAAGTCTCTCACCGTCCAATTTTTACTTTCTATCCTAACCACCGTTGAGTTTATACATGTTTCATCTTGTCCATTCATATAATCATTTGTTGTTGTGAAATAAAGTATTATTTTCAAGTGGTTTCCCGTTTGTTGATTGGAATATAGGTGCAGCGATCAATGTCTCAGAACTGGTGCCCTCAGTCAGAGATTGATTAACTTTATTACAAAATAAAAATTTGAGATTATATTTCTTGCAGTAAGTGGAAGTGATGCCCCCTAAGGAGTGGAAGTGGAATTAAGAAAGCCATCCACGACTCTCTTCACGCTACAATTGTTATCATCCTGGTGCCTCTCATCTCCTCCATTACATCAAGGTAGCAGCCCAAGAGAGAACTAAACATCCTCACCACGCAGTCTTTTTACTATGGATGTGGACAGTCTGACACCAATATTGTCACAGCAGAAGGTATCTGGCCGTGAAAAATAGTTTTTTTTCAAATATCCAAACTCCAAAAGAGAACTTCTGGGACTTTTACATATCAATTTTACCAGAAATGACTTTAATGATACATTTTATCTACAAGTCAAAGGCACATCCATGAGCAAACAATTTGCCTCTGCACAAGAAGAACAAGCTCTCCAAACTGTGCAAAAAAGCTTTCTCATTATTTCAGATATCTGGATGACATGGGGTGTATGGACTTATTTGAAGGATTGTGATTTTTGTCACTACTCTAAATGGTTTTAATGTTTCCATTAAATTAAAGGCAAGCATTCATTCAGATTCAGTTGACTTTTTAGACACTACTACATTTAAAGGACCTGAATTTCACAGAACAAACTGGACATAAAAATATTTTATAAAGCAACAGACACACATGCTCTTTTATACAAAACCAGTTATCATCCTAAACACTTTTACATGGAAATTGTAATAGCTTCTCCAGTTTCACGGGGTTGACGCAGTCAGAAAAACTTCAGCCAAAAAATCAGCCACTAAAGTGCTGTTTCCTACATGTTCCACTAGAGGGTACCCTTATTATTTTCTTAGAAAAGCCTATAATAGTTCTCAGGTTACCAGAACTGTTTGGGCTGCATCTCTTCTTCCCATCACTGTGGATCAGACGTCTTAAACTCAAGGGCCGCGGGCACATCTGGCCCCTGGAACAATTGTATCTGGCCCGTAATTTACTATTTCATATCTATCAGAATTGGCCCACAGGCATTTTGTATGCGCCCATTGGTACTCTATATCCCAGACTGCATTAGGATAGCTGCAAAATAGTGCTCTGGTCCACATCCCAACAAGGCACTGCACCTTTAAGCTGGATGCTTCCACCAATAAACTAAAAGAAGAAGAAGCGCGACTATGCTACTTCCAACTTTATTGTCCGCTTGAACTTTAAAATAATGCTAACTGCAAAACATGTCCAAACAAAAGGTGGACGCAAAGCAAAATCTCAAAGTGAAGCTGCCGTTAAGAACACAAGAAATCGCTAAATCGGCCCGTCCATTTAGAGAGGGAGTTTATCAAGGACTGCATGATTAAAGTGCGCCAGGTCGTCTGGTTGAAGTATTTTCAAATATAAGCCTGAGCAGAAACACCGTTGCTGACTGGACATGTGAGCTTGTCTACAATCTACAAAACCACCAAAGGAAAAAGGAAAAGACTTCACTGTCTCTGCCGAGTGAACTCTGATTTAGAACTTTTGACAGAGGAATTTTTGGGAATTAAAGCAATGCACGGTACAACGACGGGAAAAGACATATTTGAACAAGCGTCTTATTGTGTGAATGACATGAAGCTGCCTTGGAACATCCTGGTGGGACTAACAACAGACGGGACACCTGCAATGTGTGGTGAAAAGACTGGATTAGTGGGCAGGATGTGGGACAAAATGCAGAACAAGAACTGTGCAAGTGAGCTTACAGGCTACCACTGCATCATACACCAAGAAACACTGTGTGGCAAAGCACTGAAAATGGAGCACGTGATGAACACCGTGACACAGACAGTGACCTTTATAAGACCCAGAGGTGTAAACATTGCCAGTTTAAGTCCTTTCTTGAGGAGGTATGCGCTGAAAATGGTGACGTCTCATACCACACAGAGGTGTGGGGGCTAAGTCGCTGGAAAGTGCTCAACAGATTTTTTTAGTTGTGTGAAGAAATCTGTAAATTTATGGACAGCAAAAGGGAAAGACACCGCAGAGTTAACGGATGAAAAGTGGCTGTGTGAACTGGTATTTCTCTGGGATATATCAAAGTGTGCCGGCATACTTTAAATTAAACTCACACCACCACAGCAAACCTCCAACCTTTTTCCACTGTAAGAAACAAACATTTTCATTGGAATAAGTCAACAAAAATCTTCCAGTAGAGAGTAACACAAAAAAGGCCACTGATGTGTTGTTATTTAAAATTTGTTCTCATTACTTGTTTAACCAGTGAGCTTGGTTTTGTTTTAAATTCCTTATTATGACTCGGAAAAAGTTAGGGTCATATTTCTGTATGAATGATTTATAACAATACATCTAAAAAGATAAATTCTGTGTCATTATAAATAAATGCTTATCCTGGTTGGCCTGCGATTTAGGGTCAGTTCTTATATTTGACCCCCTGTCTGATTGAGTTTGAGACCACTGGTCCAGAGTCAGACAAAAAGCTCATCTGGTTTCCAGGTCATTGCTGGTGTCTCAAATGTGATTAAATCTAAGTTTAATACAGAGACTAGCTTTAATTAGAGTAGATTATTCACTGACCCTCTTACCGGCATACTCTAATCAGTACGTTTATAATATCATAATCACCAATAAGTTCCGTGCCCGTGTATAATCTTGTTCATTCCACATAATCCTTTATTCCTGAGGTAATAAATTGTCATTTATCACCAATTGTTTTTCCATTTGTTGAATGGGAACGCAGGCGCGAGTATCACTGCTTTATAATTTGATGCTTTGAGTTAGAGTTTTGCCAATTTTTTTTTACATAACAAAATTTCACATTTGGTTGATGTTTTCCTCCAGTAAGCAGAGGTGGTGCCCCCTAGCGAGAGTATTATGAATTAAGAACGCCATCTATTAATTTCAGAAATTGTTGCAACGGAAAAAGGTGGAGTGCCTTCTCCAGGTGGGGGAGGAGATCCTGCCCCAAGTGGAGGGCAGCTCCAGTACGTCGTGGTCTTGTTCATGGGGGATGGAAGAATGGAGTGGGAGATCGACAGGCGGATCGGTGCAGCATCTGCAGTAATGCGGACTCTGCACCGGTCCGTTGTGGTGAAGAAAGAGCTGAGCCAAATGGCGAAGGACATGCTGGAGGGACTATGTCTCTCGGCTGGTTTGGGAACGCCTCGTGATCCCCCTGAAAGAGCTGGACAAAGTAGCTGGTGAGAGGGAAGTCTGGGCTTCCCTGCTTAGGCTGCTGCCCCCACGACCCGACCCCGGAGAAGTGGTAGAAGATGGGTGGGTGGATGGATGTTACAATGTATGAGCTTTGCGCTACACCAACTATAAGATAGCTTTTTCTCTGGTATCAGGGTTTCTATTTCTTATTTGGGCAAATTTTCCCTGAATGCAAACCTCACACCTTTGTTCTGGTCTGCATGTTCTGCCCCTGACTTGCATACCATCAAAGACTTTCTGCAGCTTTAAGACATCATCATCATCATAGTTTCAATGGCCTAATACAGGGGTCGGGAACCTTTGTAGCTGAGAGAGCCAAAAAAGTCACATTTTTTAAAATGTATTTCCATGAGAGCCATAAAATAGTTTTTAACTCTAAATGTGTACATTTTTAAACAAGACCGACAATTTTAGAGTCTAAGAGATCTCTGAATTTATTTTTGTTCTTAATAACGTTACACTGAAGCTATCCAACACATAAAATACTTCTTACCATCAACGCCACTTCTGGTGCTGCTTGGTTTTACTGATGGCTTTATATTCTGGTTGATATGCGGTGAATTTGAGCTTCATGTAGGCGTTGGGTGAATGTTTGGGCAAACTCGAAATAAAACTACGTTGACACATTTATCAATGAAGAGTTTAAATTATCTTAAACGGACTTACGTGTTTTGTTGTGGGCGGTAGTGGACATTTTTCTTTTTTTTTTTTTTTTTTTTTAACTGTGCGCTCCAATGAGTGCGGTTATTTAGTCTCAGTTTGTCCCACCAAACTCGATCTCAGGCTATTCTACATTTCCACTTAGCACATTACACTAACAAAGTTTGGTTGGCGATTTATATTGAAATCAGGATCATTTATGGGCAAATAGTAACGGGCAGGTGTTTGACACAGCTGGGTTAAAAACACGGGTTCAGTCAAAAGCCAAAACAGAGAGTTAGAGCTTTTCCTTGAACTGCCCTTAAACAGGGCCCACAACCTAAAAACACCCTGATAAAAAGGAGGCACCTCATTTAAATTTACAAATTTAGAATCAATTAGGAACAGAGCAGCATCCAGTCTCAGGTTACTCACACGTCTGAACACGCAGCTGGCCAGTTCTCTCCACACCAGATCTGCCGGACCCGTTAAAAACCTTTGGAAAAATTGTAACCTGAAGGTGGCAGCTCTGCTGGCCAGGTGGATGAGGCCCTGCCCCCCCACCTCTCTCGGCAAAGATAAAACCCCCTGCGGAACCCAGTGTTTTTTGTCCCAGAAAAAGTCCACTAGTTTTGCCTGGATCTGGTCTAACAGCCCTGGTGGCGGCTCCAGGCACGCTAGCCGATGCCACAACAATGAGGCTACGAGGTTATTCACCACCAGGACGCGCCCTCTGTAGGACATCTGGGGGAGCAACCATCTCCATTTCTTCAATTTTCCTTCTATTCTGGCTGGGATGTCCTCCCAATTTCTCTTTTCTGTGCCTTCATCCCCTAGGAAGACTCCCAGGTATTTAAAACCGTCTTTTTTCCAGCACAGATTCTGGGGTAGGACTGGGGGATCGCCACACCATTGACCTACAGCGAGGGCTTTGCTCTTTCTCCAGTTCACCCTCGCAGAAGACAGAACGTTAAACGAATCTGTTAAACTAGATAAAATGTCCACGTTTCTTTGATTCTGTATTATCACAATGACGTCGTCAGCGTAGGCGGATAAAACAATGTTCTTATTAAAACCGGGAAAAGCCAAACCAGCAATGCTCGAGCGTATCTTACAGAGGAGGGGTTCGAGGGAAAGCGCATAGAGCATCCTGGACAGGGCACAGCCCTGCCTTACACCTCTACACGCCCTGAAGGGAGCACACAGACTGCCGTTAAACTTCAGAATAGACTCAATGCCTCCGTACAACGCCTGGATCTTGGCAATAAAACTCATGCGGAACCCAAACTTCTCCATGGTTTTCCACAGGAAGCGGTGCTCAACACGGTCAAATGCCTTTTCCTGATCTAGTGAAATCAGACCAGTGTTGAGCCCCAAAAGGCTGGAGGTTTTCAAAATATCTCGAATTAGGTGGACGTTGTCCACCATGGACCTGCCAGGTACACAGTAGGTCTGGTCACGGTGGACGACCTCCTCCATTGCCTCTCTTAGACTGATAGCCAACACCTTGGACAAGATCTTATAGTTGGTGCAGAGGAGGGACACGGGGCGCCAGTTCCTTATGTCCTGCAGGTTACCTTTCTTTGGCAGGAGGGCTACGACGGCCCTGCGGCAGGACACTGGCAGAGAACCTGAAACCAGACTTTCGTTGAAAACGGCTAAAATGTCAGGTGCTAAAATGTCCCAGAAGGCTTTATAGAACTCAACTGTAAGGCCGTCGATGCCAGGAGCCCGCCGTCCCTGCATTTTCTGCAGAGCGGCGTGCAGCTCTGACTCTGAGAGCGGCCTGTCCAGTTGGTCATTTGTTGCCTCTGAGACCTGAGGAAGCCCGCCACAGAACTCCTCAAACAGCTCCTCCCTCTCCTCGTACTCGCTTGAGAACAGGGAAGAATAAAAACCAGTAGCACGCTGCCGGAGCTGGCCAGGTTCAGTCACTTCTTGCCCCATGTCAGAAAGCAACGAGTGAATAAGTTTCCTCTGACCGTGTCACTTCTCCAGGCCGAAGAAGAAGCTAGAAGGGGCATCCATCTCCACGATGTTCTGGACCAGTGACCGGACCAGTGCACCTTGCAACCCAGCAGGTCCTTTAAAGCTATTTTTTTGGACTTGAGGCTTTCAATATATCCTCGATTGTCTGTGAACGCACTCAATGTCTCCAAGTCCACGATCTCGCTCTCCAACTCTTCAATAGATCTGCAGGTGTTGCGTGTGACATTGAGAGTATACTGCTGACACAGGAGCTTGATTTCTGTCTTCCCATGGTCCCACCACTGCCTAAGACACATAAAATCAGTTTTTCTGTGTCTAAAACAAATCCAAAAGTAGATTAGAGCATCCCTAAAACCTCTATCAAAAGTCAAAGCAGAATTAAAATGCTAGTAAGCGCTCTTCGGTAAAACATTCTTGATGTAAATATGACATAAAACCAAAGAATGATCAGTAAAACCAGCTGGCGTGATGCTGCAGCTTTTAAGAGCATTAAAATGGTGCTTGAAACAATAAAATCGGTCAAGCCTGGCCATAGAAATCCTGTCCTCACCTACACGGGACCAGCTGCCCCAGAGCGTGTTGGGATCCTGGATGAGGCTCTGCATGGTTGCGGTCTACAAACTCATTCTGTGTACAATTAAAATCCCCACCCAAGATTAAAAAAATCCTCCGAGCCACAGCAGTTCAGCGTGGTGCTGACCTTCTCTAAAGAGCTCTTCCTGTTACGGGTTAGGGGCGTTGAGGACCCAAATGCAGACGCAAGGCAGGTTCAGGGATGAGGATAACCCTTTATTGGGTGTGCACACGAGAAAGAAGGCGCTCCCTTCTTGGGGACGAGGAGAACTAAAAGAACTCAAACTCTGCAGCCGACACAGGAACACAAAAAACCACAGTGGCAAACGGCGCACTGACAGGCACACACAGAGTCAGAACCTAGTCAATGAGGCAAATAGAGAAAAAGAATCAAACCGAGTCAGAAGGAGGTAGGCAGAGTCGAGCAGGGTCAATCAGGGACTCAGGCAAACATTCTAACATTCAAACCTTCAAACATACACCAATACACACAATGTCAATGAGGGAACAGAGTCAAACCGAGTCAAGAAGGTAAACGGAGTCCATCTGAGTCAGACAGAGTCAAAGCAGAGTCCAACAGGGTCTATGAGGCAAAGAGGCAAACAGTCTGACAGACAGACAAGCAATGATCCAGCAAACAGGACCAGCTGGCAGCCTCCTCTTATCTGCTGCTGATGAGGTGATCAGCCGCAGGTGCGTGGTCCCCGCTGGATCCTGGGGACCCGCGCCCTCTGCAGGGCAACTCAGGTAATGTCTTAAAGGGCCGGCAAGCCGGACCCTAACACTTCCTCTCTGCACCGTTGGTCGGAGCATAAATATTTACAAAAGCCAGAGTGTATTTGTCAAAAAGTGTCTTTACTAAAAGACATCTCCCCTTCACTACATGCTCCACCTCCACTGATGTAGGAGTGAATGACCTGGAGAACAGGAGCCCCACCCCACCCCTAGCAGTGCTAAGGTGGCTCAGGACCACCTGTCCCTCCCACTCTTTATCCCAGTCAGATGCATTCTGTTCATCGCTATGAGTTTCTTGTAAAAATAATACATCTACATTTTTCCTCCGTGCTGTGTCAAACACCAAAGCCCTTTTTTCTGCCACCCTGGCGCCATTAACATTTAACGTCCCCACTCTAAAAGACTCCATATTGAGTGAGAAGTTAAAAACACTGGCAATAAGAAAAAATAAAATCAAGACGACCATGATCATTAAAAATCAAGTTCCTTTCTAACTTTTATCATTTGTTTTTTTAGTCTAAAAATCCCCTGATTTGTCAGCGCGGATGTGGCCTTATTTTTTACAACATGTCTTGCCGAATTGAGGAACAAAAGTTTGTCTGGGAAAATTTTTTCTATGTTTAAGCCTTTTATGCCTTTAGTTTGCTGAAGGAACAGCTTGAACATTTTTTCTGGGTAGTATTTGCTCTCCTGACTAGCAGTTTTGATGTTAGACACGTCACTGCAGTCAGACATGTATGCTTCTGCTTCACTGTCGCTGTCTGCAGTGTTAGCTGCCGGGGCCTCCAGCCGCCCAGCTTTACAACCTTCCACCACCACAGTCAGCATGTTTTTACGTTTACTGTGCCGCTTTGCAGGAGCAGACGCAGACACACACGCAGACACACTCTCCAGCACACTCTTGGACCCCCTGGGGTCCACCACACAAGCATGAACAGAGGTAACGCCCTCACCCTGCCTGCCTGCTGCCTCACCCAGCTCTATCTTACTGCAGCCACCCACCACCTCACCTACCATCTCCACCACCTCACCTATCTCGCTAATCTCATCCACCAAACCTCCTGGCGCACCTACCTTACCTATCTCACTCCTGCTTCCCACTCTCTCACCTGACATCTCCACCTTCTCACCTGTCTCATTAATCACCTCACCTTTACCACCTATGTTCTCAGTCTTACCTACCAAACCATCTACCTTGCATGCCACCTCACCTGTTTCACTCATTTTACCCACCACCTCACCTGTGTCACCCACCACCTCACCTGCCCCTTCTACTACCATCTCTTCTATATCTCTATTATTAATCCCATTACCAAACACCTCATTGTGATCCCCGAGCTTCCCGTGCTCATTGTGTTCCCCGTGATCACCGTGCGTCCCGTGCTCATTGTGTTCACCGTGCTCACCATGTCCCCCCTGAACCTCACACACCGCTCCCTCTCGCTGCGCAGAAACAGCTGTCCGCCGGCGAGCCGCTGGGACGGGCCTCCCAGCTGCTGCCGCAGACGCCACCTCCCCCGGTTTCACCGGCATCGAACCTGCCGTGGCGGGCCCCGCGTCGACCGAGCCGGACCATGTGGGACCATGTGTACTGTCAGCAGCCTGCGTGCATCTTCCTCCATACATCCACCAGGCCGTGGCAGAAGACCAGCTGCCTCAGAGCATGCTGGGAAGCTGAATGAGGCTCTGCATGATTACGGTCTACTGCCCCGTCTTCAGTACAGTTAAAATCACCTCCTAAAAACAGGTAATCTGAAGTCCAGTGGTTCTGTAGCTTGTTGCTGACTGTTTCTAAGAAGAGCTTCCTCTCTGCACCATCGTTTGGAGCATAAAAACATAAAAACAATATTAAACTCGTTAAAACCAGTTTCTAAAAGCAGAAACCTCCCCGGGACGACATGTTCCACCTTGAGGGAGGCCGGGATGAAAGCCTTGGAGAGCAGGATGGCCACCCCCGCACTGACAGCCGTATGATGGCTGAGGAACACGCCTCCTCCCCACTCGATGCTCCACCACACCCCCACCCTACTCTCTGCTCCACCAAGTCTTGTTCTCCTGATCTCTGTCGGTCTCTGGTAAAATTAAAACATCAATATGTTTTAGCCTTACTGTTTCATAAATTACAGCTCTTTTCCTGGTGTCTCTGGCCTCGTTTACATTTAAACTTCCCACTTTAAAATAGTTCATTAGGGGAATTAAAAAATAAACATAAATAAAACTATATAAAAGACCAATAAAAGCAAGCAAAGTGCCTCTTTTTGCTTCTGTCATTGTGGTCCGATTTGCCTTTTTACTTTTAAGATCAGTTTTTTCAATCTAAAAACTTCCTGATCCGTGAGGTCTGACTCGGCTCTGTTTTTTATGTGACCCTTAGCAGATATATAAAAACATTCTTTGTCTGGAAAATAATTTTCCAGGATGACCCCCTTCATATTTTTATTTTCCTGGAGGAAAGTTTTTACCATTCCTGCCGTGTACCCTTTCCCACCCTGGCTGACTGGCTGGCTGGCTGGTCCCTGGGAGTGGGACAGGTTGCTGTCATCAGACACACAGACCTCACCCTCACTGCTGTCTGACCACTCAGCATTCCTACGTGTCTGCCTGCTGACCTTGGCCCCAACACAAACAACTCTCCACAAACAACACTACCGCACCGTTCATCCGGGCGGCGGATTTAACCGAGCCATGCCCGATCACTTCCCCCACGGCAAGGGTTACCTCCTCCACGGAGTTTGATGCCGTGTCTCCGCGACAACTGGGAGAGATCCCCACCGCTCACCGCTATAGTGCAGGAAACACCGGCTAGCCAAACAATGGCACACTGGTGAACCCACAAAAAAAAGCAACAAAACTAACTAAAACTATACTCAAACTAACCAAACTCAACACAAATACTAGACCAACACAACCATTCAAAAAAAATATGAATAAAGCTATTAAATTTGGAATACATCCAAATTCTACAGCTCTCAGCCTGCTCGTACCTTCGCTCACGCTCAGAGAGGGAGAGAGAGAGATAGAGAGAGAGAGGGAGAGGTTTTGAGGTTTTACCGAACAACTTTATTCACAGATCACAACAAACACAA
>JABWDL010004768.1:0-5000 GCA_015343265.1 Pao palembangensis | reverse complement strand
GCCGGACTCGCTCACCTGGGGCGTCAGGCTGTGGGGATGTTCAAACGGTGATTGGCAACCCGGTCTGGAGGCGTGGCCTCCTGAGGGCCTGACTCAGCTCTTCCTGGTTCTCCTCAGGAATCACCGTGGCGGATCCGGTTCAGGTGTCCGTCAGTCTGCCGCTCAGCGTCGGCGATCGGTTCCGTGTCAGGTGGTCGAGAGAACAGGTGGAGCTGACGAGTTCCGTCTACAACCAGCAGCCCGACAGCGTGACGGTACCGTGCCCACCTGCTTCGCTAGCTTAGGCTCCGCCTCCCGTGTTTGAGCGGCCAATCGCCTTCCTCTTTGCCAGTATTGCGTCATGCTGATGGTGGAAGCGGCGGTCTGCCTGGTAGGTCATCCTGTCCCGGGAGGCGGGGGCTACCTTCTCCACCAGCACTGGACACACAGCTGTTTGAAGCGAGGTGGGAAAGTGACCTTCACGTGCTGGGCCTGGGCCTGGAGGCACAGCCTGACCTTCGTGCTGGCGGCGAGGACAGAAGGACATCGTCGGGGAAAGAAGCTGCGTGTGGTGGTGAACGGCGAGCACAGCGCCCGGCGGTGCTGCGCCGGCTGCACCGCTCACGCCTGCTTGCGTTGCAGCCTGAAGCGTCCAGAAGCTGCTGTCCGGAGGAGGCTGGACCCTCGGAGACTCTGATGCGGCTGCGCCACGCGGCAATGCGCGGCGCCACGCCCTCTTCTAGGTCGTTGTGTTGTGTTGTTGTAGGTTCGGAGAAGATCGCGGTGGAGCTGAGGAACACGCTGCCAGCCAACAGGGTTCCCAACACGGCGTGGAGAGGATGCTAACCATCCACGGTGAGACGATGCTAAGCTAACACTCTTCGCCAACCCAGATCAGCTCAAACTCTGCTCCCTGTGGCTCGTCCGTGCTAACTGCAGGTTTGCTGCCTCAGGAGGTTCTGGACAGGTGGTCTCCGTGGTCCCACAGCGCAGGCGGCCTTCGACAGCTCGCCACAGCACCCGGCGGGGTCGGAGCGGGCGGCATCCTGCTCCTCCAGGTGCAGCTGTATCCTACCTGGAACCAGCAGACGTGGGCGTGCTGAGAGCTGACATCGGCAGGAGCTCTGCAGAGCTGAGGAGAAGATCCGCCAGGTCAGGGGCCCCGCCCAAACTTCAGCAGCGCAGCGACATGATGGCTGACCGCGTGTGCGTGTGTGTGTGTGTGGTGTGTGTGTATGCAGGAGCTGGTCAGCATCAGCTCCTTCAGAGGTGGAGACTCCAGCTACAGCATGTGGATCAACCGGGAACCGAGCACCTGGTCAGAACCTGGTGGTTTCCGCCTGCGGTTGTTGCTATGGTTACTGCGGCTGACACCCACGCTGCGTGTGTGTGTGTGTGTGTGTGTGTGTGTGTGTGTGTGTGTGTGTGTGTGCAGGCTGACAGCGCTGGTGGTGAAGATTCTGGTAGCTGGACTCGGTGGTTCCAGTGTGGACCGTCAGGTCTGTCGGACTCGGTGGCCTGGCTGATCCGGAAGCGTCAGCAGCCCGACGGCTCCTTCAGCGACCCGTCCTCCTCCACCCCCAACAGGATAGTGGTGAGCTCCTCCTCCTCCTCTCTCCTCTCCTCTCCTCTCTCCTCCTCTCTCCTCTCCTCCTCCTCTCTCTCCTCTCTCCTCCTCTCTCCCTCTCCTCCTCCTCTCTCCTCCTCTCTCCTCTCCTCCTCACCTCTCTCCTCTCCTCTCTCCTCCTCTCTCCTCTCCTCCCTCCTCTCTCCTCTCCTCCTCCTCTCTCTCCTCCTCCCCTCCTCTCTTCCTCTCTCCTCTCTCTGCCTCTCTCCTCTCCTCCTCTCCCTCCTCTCTCTCCTCTCCTCTCTCCCTCCTCTCTTCTCCTCCTCCCTCTCTCCTCTCTCCTCTCCTCCTCTCTCCTCCTCTCTCTCCTCTCTCCTCTCTCCTCCTCTCTCTCCTCTCCTCTCTCTCTTCTCTTCCTCTCCTCTCTCCTCTCTCTCTCCTCTCTCTCCTCTCTCCTCCTCTCTCCTCTCCTCCTCTCTCCTCTCTCCTCTCCTCCTCCCTCTCTCCCTCTCCTCTCCTCCTCTCTCCTCTCCTCCTCCCTCTCCTCCTCTCTCCTCTCTCTCTGCCTCCCCTCTCCTCCTCTCTCTCTCTCCTCTCCTCTCTCCTCCTCCTCTCTCCTCTCCTCCTCTCTCCTCCTCTCCTCTCCAGGACGTTAACGCTGGTGCTCTGTGATTGACAGCAGGCTGCTGGAGCCACTGATCGCTCCGTCTTCATCACCTCGTTTGTCCTGATCGCTCTGCAGAGAGCAACCAGCATCAACAGGCCCATCCTGCAGCTACAGTGAGGCCAGCCTGCTCCTCACCTCCTCCTCACTCCTCCCTCCTCCTCCTCCTCCACCTCCTCCTCCCTCCTCCTCCTCTCTCCTCCTTTCCTCCCTCCACACTCCTCCTCCTCCTCCTCCTCCTCTCCTCCTCCCCTCTCCTCCTCTTTCCTCCTCCACCTCCTCCTCCCCACCTCCTCCTCCTCCACCTCCTCCTCTCTCCTCCTTTCCTCCTCCACCTCCACCTCCTCTCCTCCTCCCTCCTCCCTCCACCTCCTCCTCTCCTCTCTCCTCTCCCTCCACCTCCTCTCTCCTCCTCCCCTCTCCTCCCCTCTTTCCTCCTCACCTCCTCTCTCCTCCTCCTCCTCCCTCCCACCTCCTCCTCCTCCTCCTCTCTCCTCCTCCCTCCACCTCTCTCTCCTCCTCCCCTCTCTCCTCTTTCCTCCCTCCACCTCCTCCCCTCTCCTCCTCTTTCCTCCCTCCACCTCCTCCTCTCTCCTCCTCCTCCTCCCTCCACCTCCTCCTCTCTCTCCTCTCTCTTTCCTCCCTCCACTACTCCTCCTCTCTCTCCTCCTCCTCCTCCCTCCACCTCCTCCTCCTCCCCCAGCTTGCGTCTGACGACTCAGCTCCATGACGACAGCATGCGTGCAGCGGCAGCCTATCTCTCCCAGCACGCCGTGGGCGTGGCCAGCGTGTACGTGCGTGCGGTGGCCACGTACGCTCTGACGCTGTACGACGGCAGCGGCCTGGCGGCGTCCGCGATGCTCACCAGTCTGGAGAATCTGGCCCGGGAGCGAGGTGAGAACCTGGTCTGGGACCTGGTTGCCGCGGGGACCGTCGTTCCTAACGGCAGGTCCGTGTTGCCGTGGTTACAGGCCACCCAGCTGAGATCAGGTACTGGCAGGACGGCGACCGGAAGAGCGAGTGGCTGAAACCGGACCAAAGCAGCAGCGTGACGGTGGAGACCACCGCCTACGCCCTGCTGAGCGTCCTGCTGAAGGTGAGGTCACTTCCTGTCCTGTGTTTGCTGAAGCATCACTGACCGGCGCCGCTGCGGCTGCTTTGGGCGAATCCGCTCGCCAGCGGTGCTGACCTGAAAGCTGGCCCAGGACCACCAGTGCGGAGGGGCCTTCTACTCCGGACAGGTTGGCGTCAGCAGCCTGGGCTGGTTTTACCGCCTGTTCCTGACCCACTCTGCTGTGGGTGTGTGTGTGTGTGTGGGTGTGTGTGTGTGTGTGTGGGTGGGTGTGGGTGGGTGGGTGTGTGTGTGCGGTGTGTGGGGTGTGTGTGTGGGTGTGGGTGTGTGTGGTGGGTGTGTGTGTGTGTGTGGAGTGTGTGTGTGGAGTGTGTGTGTGTGGGTGTGTGGGTGTGTTTGTGAGTGTGGGTGTGGGTGTGTGTGCGTGTGTGTGTGTGTGTGTGTGTGTGGGTGTGGGTGTGTGTGTGTGGGTGTGTGTGGGTGTGTGTGTGGAGTGTGGGTGTGTGTGTGTGGGTGTGTGGGTGTGTGTGTGGGTGTGGGTGTGTGTGTGTGGGTGTGTGGGTGTGTGTGTGGGTGTGGGTGTGTGTGTGTGTGGGTGTGTGTGTGGGTGTGTGGGTGTGTGTGTGGGTGTGGGTGTGTGTGTGTGGGTGTGTGTGTGGGTGTGTGGGTGTGTGTGTGGGTGTGGGTGTGGGTGTGTGGGTGTGGGTGTGGGTGTGTGTGTGTGTGTGTGCGTCCCTCAGGACACAGCCTTGACTCTGGAGGCCCTCACCGAGTACAGCAGAGTTGTCCCCCGAGCCGTCCTCAGTCTGGACATCAGCGTCCGCTACAGCCGGAAAGGCCTGCTGGGAAGAGTCCAGCTGAGCCAGAGCCGCCCTGTGGCCACGCCCATCCAGGTGAGGCCGCGCAGGCGGAGGCGGAGCCTGAGCTTTTCCTGTCTGTGGTGTAAACGTCTCTGTCCTCAGGTGACCAAGGATGACAACATTATTGTGTCCACGGGCTACGGGAGGGGTGTGTCCAGTGTGAAAGTGGGTGTGGCTAATATCCATCAGCGTCTGAAAGACGTCGCGGTATCCTTGGTAACCGCCTGATTGTCCCCATGGCAGCTGAAAACGGTTTACTACGAGACCACGGCGTCGGCGCAGACCTGTAACTTTGACGTGACCGTGGAGGTGGTCAGCCCCGACAACAGTCAGTAACCAGCCGGTCAAACCAGCCCGGGTGGGCGTGGCCAAGGCTGACGTGTGTGTCTCCTCCTCCTCAGATCCCAGGATGACGTCGCCCACTCTGGTCGCCTGTGCAAAGTAAGAACAAAGCCCTTTGATGTGTGGTGGGCGGTCCCTGGACCCGCCCTCATTGATTCTGCCCTCCCAGCCCTCTCTGACTCCGCCCACTGCCCCGCCCTCTCTGACTCCGCCCTGCCAGCCTTTACTGACCCCGACCTTCAAGGCCTCACTGACCGCGCCCACCCTGACTCCGCCCTCCCTGACTCCGCCCTCCCTGACTCCGCCCTCCCAGCCCTCCCTGGCTCCGCCCTCCCTGACTCCACCCTCCCAGCCCTCCCTGACTCCGCCCTCCCAGCCCTCCCTGACTCCGCCCTCACTGACTCCTCCCTCCCAGCCCTCCCTGACTCCGCCCTCACTGACTCCGCCCTCCCAGCCCTCCCTGACTCCACCCTCACTGACTCCGCCCTCCCAGCCCTCCCTGACTCCGCCCTCACT
>JABWDL010004765.1:0-10489 GCA_015343265.1 Pao palembangensis | reverse complement strand
GGGATTAGCACCAGTATCTGATGGGGTTAGCACCAGTATCTGCTGGGATTAGCACCAGTATCTGATGGGATTAGCACCAGTATCTGCTGGTGTCAGCCTGCTAACCAGCTGCTGCTGGACCTCGGGGGGGTGACGGTCAGACCGGGGTCAAACCCAGGAACGGGTCCAGCAGGGGTTTGACCGTTCTGAGGGTCCTCTTAACCCGACTGACTGGATTTCTGGTGACTTCTTTGTGTTTTTGTACTCCAGCAGAAGCTAAATTACGTGAAAAATGAGCAACGTGGGGCAGAACTCAGGTGTGGAGATCCCCCACTGGTGCCTGGCTTGGGAACAGAAGAACTTCCGGTTCTGTAGTTCACAGCCAGGCCAGCAGGTGGAGACAGCATGTCGGTGTGCAGCAGTCGGGGTCCCTCATCCGGACGCTTCACCTCGCTGGGCTGATGGAGACGCTCAGCTTCAGGTCAGCTGACAGCCTGAGTGGGAGGAGTCTCTGAGGGAGACGCTCCTCACACACACACACACACACACCAGGGCCTGCTGGGATCCAGTTCAGACCGGTTTCTACCCACCAGTCAAGCAGCTTCTACGTGCTCGTTACAGCCATGACGGACACAAGCAGACTCAGCAGCCACAAACCCTCCATTACCGCCCTATTTGTGTCTGCCAGACCGCCACCGCCGCCGCCAGAAGCCCTGACGGCGCAGGGAAAAGAGCAGTTAACCTCCAAGCCCAGGGGGTTTCCCAGGCTAAACAGCAGGGGCCAAATGGACGACGGACCCTTGGGGGCCAGGGTCAGAGGCCAATCAGGGCCCAGAAGGACCCTCCCGGGGGGAAGGAAGGTGAGAGGTGATCCTGGGATCCACTCGGGACCGTCCTGACCCAGGGTCCAGAGCACCTGGAGGACCCTGGGAACCTGCTCCCTGTGAGAAGCTTCTCCAGACCTGATGATGAGCGTAGCAGCTGTCAGGTCTGGGGGGGGGACCACGTCCGACATCCACCGAGAGCCTGAAGACCGTCGGCGGACAAAGAGCCAGAGCGGAAACACAAACAGGATCCCTCCACAATACAGAGAGGGAAGGAGAAGATTGTTCCAGATGCATGACGGGAGTCAACGGAAGAATGGAGAGAAGGGAAGAGGAGAGAGTTGTGGTTTGTCTACGTAATGAGCCGCTCTGCTCCTCGCTAACTTCTACGGATACACGCTTGTTGAACGCGGCGCTCTTATTTTGAAGGAGCTGCGCGGATGTGTACATTCTCATTCTGGGTGACTTGACTCTGGGTCTCGTGCCTGTGTGCTTTGGAGCAGCGCGAGCCGCTCAGCTGTTTAAACGTTTTCTACACGAAGCAGAGTTTTCCGTCCGGACCGGAACCGAATTTTCGCGGATCTTCGACGGTCTGCGCGTCACGTGCTCGGCCATTTCAGAGGAATGTGATTCTGGTTCTGGTTCTGGTTCTGCTTCTTGTGTCGCGCTCGTCCGGACTCATCGGCCACTCGCCTCCGCTGAAAATGAGGGGACTGGAGGGGCTGGTTCTGCTGGTTCTGCTGGGACTGGGTCTGAGCCTCCGCACCTGCCGAGCTCTCCCGAACCAGCTGGCGGTGCGGCTCGGTCACGCAGAACAAGACGGGCCGGACCGGCGCCTCGACAACGGAACCGAGGAGGTCGAGGTCTGCGCGCCCTGCGAGCCGGAGCTCTGCCCGGAGACCCGGGGCTGCCGGGCCGGGCTGGTTCCGGACCGGTGCGGCTGCTGTCTGGAGTGCGGGAACCTGGAGGGCCAGGCGTGTGACGCGGGGAACCGCAGCGTGTACTACGGGCTGTGCGGTACCGGGCTGAGGTGTCAGGTGGATCCGCATCCCGCAGGGCGGAGAGGGGAGGAAGAGGATGATGAAGAGGAGCAGGTGTGCGTGTGCGAGCAGCGCGAGCCCGTGTGTGGCACCGATGACGTCACATACATGAACACGTGCCAGTTCAGAGAGGTGGCCTTCTCCAGACCGGAGCTCCGAACCAGAGGGCGGGGCCCCTGCAGGACAGGTACTCCACCTGCGAGCCGCTCGCGAGACGCATGTATCGATTTTCAGGCCGCTCACCGGAAACGAATCTGATCAGCTACTGATTACTGACGGGCTGGTTCTTTGGTGATCAGTCAGCGGCTGGGGAGGATCCATGATCCTGCTGCTGATGTTCTGACGCCGTTCATGACGTCATCACTGACCGGAAGTCCCTTTGTTCTGTGTTGAGCTCCAATCATCAAGGTTGCGCCCGCCAGTCAGGTCAACGGCTCCGGCAGCGTCCCCGTGTTCCTGTGCGAGGTCTTTGCCTTCCCCATGGCTCTGGTGGAGTGGCGGAAGGACGGCCAGGACGTGGTCCTACCTGGAGACGACCCTCACATCTCTGTTCAGGTGAAAGCCACGCCCACAGCGGCTGCCTTCAGCCCCGCCCACTCACTCTCCTCTCTGTCTGGCAGTCACGGGGCGGTCCTTTGAAATTCGAGCTCTCCAGCTGGCTCCAGATTGAAGGGGCGGGGCCAGGAGACTCCGGAACCTATCACTGCATCGCTCGGAACAGCCTGGGATCCGTGTCGGCCTCGGCCATGTTGGGCATACTGGGAGCAGGTGACTGGTTACTGGCCTCGCTCGGTCCTTAGTCTGAATGTTTAACCAATCTGTAGAACTCTGGGCTCTGGACCAGCGCTAGCATTCAGGCTTGCTAGCGCTGGTCCAGACTCGTTAGCAGGATGCTAGCTCGCGGCAGTCCTCTGATCGGGGTCGTGACCCGGCCCTGCCAGGCAGCTCTGACCTGGGATCAGACTGGCGTGATGGGTTAGCTGTGGGGGGGCTCAGTCATGTGGTGTGATTGACCCTGATGATGTCACCTGTCTGTCTGTCTGTCTGTCTGTCTGTCCACAGAGGAGCTGTCTTCGTACCTGGCCAACAGCATGTCAGAGATGAAACAGCTGATGGGCGCCACTGATTACGATCAAGACTTTTACTAACACCATGTCACTTCCTGTCACGTGACCGTGAGCAACAGACACACAACAAACTGTTTGCACAGTCAATCATCAAACAAAAACAGCGGCTCGTCGGTTAGCGTTAGCGTTAGCTGGCTAAAATGTAATCTGGGGACTGAAGCTGCTTGGGCCTAAACCAGGGTTAGCGTGATGGTGCTAGCTCTGGCTGTTCAGTGGTCACATGATGCAACTTTGTCAGCTGGATACGTTTAATGGCTGATTATCGGGAATCTGAGGTTTTGTAGCTCGCAGCTGAGTCAGAGGGGTTGCTGACGTCAATCCCAGATGTTTGCGCTGCTCTGACTGCTTTTTAACACTTTTCTATCCACAAAGTTTCTCTTCCTGAATGAATAAATCTGATATTCCACGTTGGGCCGAGTTATTGACGACTCGTTTGACAGAGCTGCTGCTGTCATCAGGCGTCCCAGTTACCCCCGGCAACAGACGCGTCTGCTGCCACTCTGGAAGCCAGTTTGACCTTTGATAGCAGGCCTAGTGCTCGCCTGGCGCCCCCTGCTGGGCGCCTGGCTGTTCCCTCCTGAGAGGGGACTGCTGCGGTCTCCGTAACAGGAGAAAGGCGGCTCAGAGGAGGCGAGCAGGTTCAGGAGCTGCTGCCTTCAGCCTCTGGAGCAGCTTCAGGCTGCACACGTGCAGCACATGTGCAGCTCCTGCTGCACGGGGTCACGACCCCGTCACACGCTACCAGACTGCGTGACTTCCTTCAGCCGCAGCCACGGTCAAGATCGCTGTGAAAGCTTTATCTTCACTCCCAACGTTGTCCTACGAGCCAGAGCTATTCTATTCCAGGAGAAAGTGGAACCGTGGTGGGTTTATGATCCTCGGCAGACTTCTGAGGGTAAAACGGATGCAGGAAATTCCAACAGATTCCCTAGAAATGACTCCCAGATTTCAGCAGCCAATCAGAGCGCTCCGCTGCAGCCTGGAAACACACAGGACAGGTAAACAATGCAACGTGGGACGTTTGCTGAGCATCTGAAGCTAATTAGCAGCTTCTGGTAAACCTTATTGTGTAATTTGACGTCTGCAAAAACGAGTCATGTAAAAGTTGAGGTTAAAAACCAGCCAGAAGTCAGTAAAGAGACAAAAGATACAAACAGGAGTTCTAAAGTCCTTATAATTCCGTCTCCTGTGACTTCAGAATTCTGTCCTGAAGCTCGTATCCACGGTTTGATCCAGTGTATCTTCCTGTCGTGTGTGACTCTAGGATGTAAAATCAGTGAGGGTCCTTGTTTCTGTCCAAATTCAAAGGTAGTGTTTTCGAAAATACATCACCGACGCGGTTCCTCCTCCGGACCAACAGGGGGCGAGAGAGAGAGAAAGCAGCAGAGCGGATCAGCGAGTCAGGCCGGCCTGTGTTTGTGTTAGCCGCGGCTAGCTTAGCTCCGAGAGTCAGGATAAAATGTTTGTTTAAATGATTTAAAAGGTTCTTTTTCACGGCGACAAAGACAGTTGAGACAAAAACCGAAGCTTGTGACGGTAAGAATCACACTGTTAATGACGTCAGACTAAAAAATGAGACATTTATTCATTCAACGATATTGTCCATCCATCCATCTTCTTCCGCTTATCCGGGGTCGGGTCGCGGGGGCAGCAGCCTAAGCAGGGAAACCCAGACTTCCCTCTCCCCAGCTACTTTGTCCAGCTCTTCCGGGGGGATCCCGAGGCGCTCCCAGGCCAGCCGAGAGACATAGTCCCTCCAGCGTGTCCTGGGTCTTCCCGGGGGTCTCCTACCGGAGGGACGTGCCCTGAACACCTCACCAGGGAGGCGTCCGGGAGGCATCCTCACTAGGTGCCCGAGCCACCTCATCTGACTCCTCTCAATGCGGAGGAGCAGCGGCTCTACTCCGAGCTCCTCCCGGATGGCAGAACTTCTCACCCTATCTCTAAGGGAGAGTCCAGCCACCCTGCGGAGGAAACTCATTTCGGCCGCTTGTACCCGCGATCTCGTTCTTTCGGTCACTACCCAAAGCTCATGACCATAGGTGAGGGTAGGAACGAAGATCGACTGGTAAATCGAGAGCTTCGCCTTTCGGCTCAGCTCTCTCTTCACCACAACGGACCGGTGCAGAGTCCGCATTACTGCAGACGCCGCACCGATCCGCCTGTCGATCTCCCGCTCCATCATTCCCCCACTCGCGAACAAGACCCCAAGGTACTTGAACTCCTCCACTTGGGGGAGGATCTCCTCCCCGACCCGGAGAAGGCACTCCACCTTTTTCCGGCTGAGAACCATGGCCTCAGACTTGGAGGAGCTGATCTTCATCCCGGACGCTTCGCACTCGGTTGCGAAGCGTCGGTCAACGATATTGTGATGTTTTAAAAAAAATGAATCGACACAGGTTAAAACATATTTGCTTAGTACTTTAGACCATGTTCACATGGTAATAGTAATAGTTTGGAGATAACAGTTTTGATGAAAGTGTCAGAAGTTCCTTAAAACAGGAGGTTGTGCACAAATATCCATGATTCTGAACACCAACAGTCGGAAATAAAATCTGATCAACCGATTTCCAGCTGCTGTTAAACTGCGTCAGTCATCCAGCTTCATCCAGGAGCTTCTGAGGAGAATATTTACACCTGTTTCCACAAAATACCTTTGCTTGTGGTTGGGTTTCAGACAGGAAGATGGGAGACTCAGGTGAGACTCCAGCAGAAAGGAAGCCCTACAGGTAAAGAGCGATCGTGACTGATGACAGCGTCAGCCTCACCCCAGGTTTCCACTGGATGTGGTGCGTCCCCGCCCGTCCGGCCGTTTCTACTAGATGCGTCTGTACGGACGGAGAACACCGCAACAATTTAGCACAATCCACCGCGTGCTGGACAGGAAGTCGGGTGCGAAGAGAAAAATAAAACATCCGGGAAATTGTCAAAATAAAAGCTCCCGTATTTGGAGCGATCTTTTTCAACAGGACGCTGAAAACTAAATCACGCGTGATATTACCACTTTGTATTTTTTTAAGGAGCCACAGAAGAAGACGCTATTTATTCCTAAACAGCGGAGGAGTAAAATTTCCCCTTTGGATTTTGCTGACTCTACCACGGGTAATTCTATGAATTTTTCCTAGAAGGTTTAATCATCCACTCCAATTGTTTTGGATATTTCTTTCCACGCCATTTCTATTTTATATTGTCCTTATAAAAATGTGAAAATTCATAAATAATGCTGTGGTTTCTCACTTCTTTCTTCGTCCATTGTTGCAAATGATAGTGAGACGACTCCCGCAAGACCTGTTACCTGTTAACACCATGGGGAGGGGCTACAGTTGAAAACCATCCAAATACGGGACCTTTTATTTTGACAAGTTCCCAGATGTTTTATTTTTTCTTTGCACCCGACTTCCTGTGCCGCACGTGATGCCTTGTGCTAGCTTGTTGCGGTGTGCTCCGTCCACCCGTCCAAAATAGAAGTGATGCGTACTTTTACGGAGGGCGATGGAGCCCCCAGTCCTTCTGTGGGCGCAGCGCCTCTGGTGGAAACGGGGTTCAGACGTCTGGAGGTGTTCATTTCTACTTCCTGTCAGGACTGAAGACCATGTGACCAGCAGAGAGACAGAGGTGGGCTCAGGTGCTCCACTGGGCGGCGGGAGCTGCATGACAGGTGTGTGTGTGTGTGTGTGTGTGGGAAGAATGAGTCCATTTTGAGGGTGGTGAGTCTACAGGAAGTGACCTGATCATGTTCATCGCGTGTGTGTGTGTGTGTGTGTGTGTGTAGAGCAGACTGTGACCTCCCTGAAGGTCACCATCCAGCAGAGCAGTGAGAACCGAGCGTTCCGACAGGCGGACAGGCCCGGTGGGCTCCACTGTCACGTCTGTGACCTCACCTGTGGCTCTCTGCAGGTGAGCCCTCACCTGAGCGTCATCAGGTCACAGCAGTAATCAGATTACCAGGAACACTTTCACTGAATTTGTCATGTGATGCTGGAGTCCTGTGATTGGTTGGACCAACAGCTGTTTCAGGAGCACATGACAACAGCAGAACACCTGAAGAAGATGAGGGAGATCACATGGTCTGTTAGCATTAGAGCACACAAGCTGCACCGCAGGTTTGAACGCACTCATGCACACACACACACTCACTCACTCACCTCCTCACCCCTCCATCGTCTTTCTTCCAGGAGGGGGCGCTCTAGCGTCCAGCGCTGGTGTGACACCTGTCAGACTCACTTCAGCAGTGATGTCATCAGCCATCGCCAGAGCAGGCAGCACAAGGTGGGTGGCAGACTGATGACATCACAGGCTGCCGAGCGCTGTGCGAGCAGCGTGCACGTGCGCTGTGTGAGCAGTGTGCTCGTGTGCAGGAGGGGAAGAAGCGCGCTCGTCCCTTCTGTCCCGTGTGTCAGCGTCACTTCAAGACTCCCAGGAAGTTTGTGGAACACATGAAGTCTGTGGAGCACAAGCAGCAGGTGAGGAGGAGCCCCGGGTCCCAGGGCTCCACCTGGGCCTCCACCTGGGCTCATTCATGAGGCTCACTCACGCTTTCATACAGGTCCACCTGCAGGAGCAGCAGCAGGAGGAGGAGCTCATCACCGTGGACGCCATTGGCTGCTTCCAGGAGGAGGAGGAGCTCCGTGGACAGGGAGGAGGGGGGGAGGTATCAAAAATCTGCTGCATTCAAAGTTGTTGGCCATTTTTGTAGTTTCTGCAAGACAGCAAATAAGAATGAACAGCTGTGGCCTCATGGGAAAGAATCCAACTTTGAGCATCTCTCCCTCCCCTCCCCCCTCTGCCTCCCTCTCTCCCTCCCCTCCCTCCCTGCAGGACACACGGTTCGGCCCTGGCGCTGCCCCCGCTCTGCCGCCTGATGGGGGGAATGAGGTGTCCCCTGAGCAGGGGGAGTCCTCCAGGGGATGAGGGAGGCAGGAGGTGGAGGAGGGGTGAGGCTGATCGGCGCTGGTCAGGTGCAGTGTGGAGGAGCGTCCAGCAGGGGGCGCTGGTGGCCTCAGGAACGCTCTCCATGTTGACAAGGCTGTCAGTGATGACTGTGATGGTTAAATGTAAGCTGGTGGCCTGAGGGAGGAACGGTGACGAGGGCTGAGTAAAGATGTTCACTATTAAAGCCGCTGACGTTGGTGATTGACCGTTTCCAGTCTGGCCTGAGAGGAATGATGCTGACGCCGAGGAGCTGGGGGAGCTGCTCCTGCAGCTTTGGTCTTTGTTCTGCTGGATCAAAGCGGTCTGAAGGGAAGAACCCTTTATGCTTGTTTCCCTCAGTCGACTCTTGAAATGTTACCATCTTTGTCCCTGACTAACAGACGCAGCCTCCACCTTCATCCGTCATGTTTGCTGGTTTTTGACCCTCATACGGTTTTTGAGAAGCTTCCTTCCTAATCTGACCTTTCACCTTGGGCTCAGCCTGTGATTGAAGGCATCGCTGGGAACCATCGCTAAAGTTTCTGTCGCAGCTTATCAGCAGATCAAAGCCTCTGTCCTCAGCTTTGATGCTGCTACAACACTGACACCTGCTGGTTCTCCGGTGAACTGCACCCAGCAGGGGGCGGGCCAGCGGGATTGTGGGCGGGGCTTGAGCCAGGAGACATCTGCGCTCACGCCCGTGCTGTTCCCAGGTGAGCTCAGGTTCCTCCTGGAAGCTGAAGGTTCTGCTGCTCTGTGTTGGTTCTGTTGGACCCTGAAGCCCCCGCTGCCTCTGAAACGTCTCCATCTGACGTCAGGGTCGACCCCAGCTGCTGACTCTGGATCAGCGTTGTGATCAAGGACCCTCTGCTCACAAGACCACCTGCTGTCCTGCTCACCGACCTTCACAGGAAACAAGAAACTCCTGTCAATCACAGGCACAGGTGAAACACGACTGACCAGCCTCCAGGGTCACACACACACACACAAGCAATTACAGCGACTGGCAAAAATCAATAACAGGATAATGTGTGTCTGGGGGGCGGGGCTGTTGCCCTTGGCAGCTGCAGGTTAGTGGAGAACCTGGACAAAAGTCTTGTTTAATATTATTAGTGTAAGACCTCATCAGAAACCAAGATGGCTGCCACGTGGTTTTAAGTGTATTGTTGATGACGTCACTGAGCTTGACCTTTGTGTAGTTGTTAGCTGAGGCTAGCTGTTGTGGTTTAGGCGCTCAGGCTCGCTGGAAGGAGCCGATGGTCACCCTGAGAGCAGGTGGTCGCAGGAGCCGCTTCCAGGCGCAGCCACCAGGGGGAGCTCGCGCTGTTTGATTCTTCAGGATCTTGACTCAAACAGGAAGAAAAGCTTTGTGGTCAGTAGAGAACAGTCAGTAACTAGAGATCGCTAAAAACATGAGCAACTAACACACACACACACACACACACACACACACACTGCCTGTGGGGGAAGTGCTTGGTGGCCTGAGGTCATGGGAAAGGAGTGTGTTCACCTTTGACCTGCTGGTGTTCAGGTAGGTTACCTGAAGATGGGACAGGAGGGAGGGGTCAAGCCTGAGGTCACACCAAGGAATTGAGACAACCACACACACACACACACACACACACACACACACAGAGCTCAAGTTTCCTGAGTGTTTCTCAGCTAATGACACCAAATTGATGACGGAGGCTCCGCCCACCAATCGGCCTGGTCCATCCTGAAGCATCGGATCAGGTCTGGACCCACCCCACCCCAGCATCAGAGTGCACCTGAAAAGGCCTGCTGGCCTGTGATTGGCTGGTTCTGCACTTTCAACTCTGTTTCTGCTCTGGTGTCAAAGGAAGCGTCGTCACGGCGATGAAGAGAAACGCTGCAGCACATTTATCCACCTGCTGCCGGGGTTCCTGCCACAAGGCTGTGTGTGTGTGTGAGTGTGTGTGTGTGTGTGTGTGTGTGTGCATGTGTGTGTTTGAGAGTCTGTGTGTGCGTGTGTGTGTGTGTGTGTGTGAGTGTGTGTGAGAGTCTGTGTGTGTGTGCGTGCGTGTGTGCATGTGTGTTTGAGAGTCTGTGTGTGCGTGTGTGTGAGAGTGTGTGTGTGTGAGTGTGTGTGTGAGTGTGTGTGAGTGTGTGTGAGTGTGTGTGTGTGTGTGAGTGTGTGTGAGTGTGTGTGTGTGCATGTGTGTGTGCATGTGTGTGTGAGAGTCTGTGTGTGCGTGTGTGTGAGTGTGTGTGTGCGTGTGTGTGTGTGTGTGTGCGTGTGTGTGAGAGTCTGTGTGTGTGTGCGTGCGTGTGTGCATGTGTGTGTGTGCGTGCGTGTGTGCATGTGTGTGTGAGAGTCTGTGTGTGCGTGTGTGTGAGAGTGTGTGTGTGTGTGCATGTGTGTGTGAGAGTCTGTGTGTGCGTGTGTGTGTGTGTGTGTGAGAGTCTGTGTGTGTGTGCGTGTGTGTGTGTGCATGTGTGTGTGTGTGCGTGTGTGTGTGCGTGTGTGCATGTGTGTGTGTGTGAGAGTCTGTGTGTGTGTGTGTGTGTGTGTGAGAGTCTGTGTGTGTGCGTGTGTGTGAGAGTCTGTGTGCGTGTGTGTGTGTGTGTGTGTGTGAGAGTCTGTGTG
>JABWDL010004764.1:2500-11655 GCA_015343265.1 Pao palembangensis | reverse complement strand
CTACAGGACTACAGATCTACAGGACTACAGAACTACAGGACTACAGATCTACAGGACTACAGATCTACAGGACTACCGATCTACAGGACTACAGATCTACAGGACTACAGATCTACAGGACTACAGAAGCACAGCCGACTGCAGCAGATCTGGATCTAGCTAGCTGGGTCTCCATCAGCTGCTCAGCCTGTTTCTCTGTGAACAGGTGAGTTGTGACTTGTGTCACCTGTCTGCTGTGAGCGCCACCTGTCTGTCAGACAAACACACCTGGGCGCGTTCCGGTCGATGATGATCCCAGATGTGTGTGAACGGAATGATTGGGTTAGAGGTGTGTGTTCAGAGCTGAGCTGAGATTTACCCTCATCAAACCGACTGTTAATCACTGTTAATCACCTGGAAACACACCCACATCCGTCTGCCTGACACACACACACACACACACACACACACACACACACACACACACACATCACCCCCTGAGCCTGACCCTGAGCCTGACCTCAGAACAAGTCTGGACCCTCCAACAGGCCTCTGAAGCTGTGAGGAGCAGCTGACATGTCTCACCTTGCTACTAGAATGAGGACTTTGGTCCTCAGTATGAAGCAAGAAGAAGAACACACACACACACACTCTCTCACACACACCTGGCTTGCCTCTCTAGGTGTGTTTTCATCTCTGTGCAGTGTCACGTTTCAAACGCTCCCGTCTCTCCTGAGGCCTCCAGGAAGGAAGCGAAGGCGGCGGCGTTCCTGATGCGGTCGAGCTTCAAACGCAGCATCCAAACATCTGAGAGTCGAGAGGCAGATCAGAGGGAGGAGACAGGTATAAAAACAAACACACCTGAGGGCAGCAGGAGACACACACCACACACAGCCGGAGGAGAAGCCCAGCCATCAATAATCAATCGCGGATTAGTCAGCCGGGGAAGGATGTGGACGTGGCGCAGCTTCCTGTGTGTGTCTCTGGTCAGTGGTCTCGCTCTGGACTCCAACACCATCAGGTCTTCCAAGGAGACGCTCCAGCCCAGCTCCGAGCTGCCGGTAGGACCTTCACTACGGCTCCGTACGGCTGCGGTCACACAGACGGTAGCATCGTTAGCAGACACAGACTGAAACACTGCAGGAATACTCACAAAAACTGATGAAAACGGCTCAAGCTGTACTTAAAAACAGCGCTAAGCTGTTAAAACTGCAGCTGTAGTTTGCTACAGTAGTGAAACGTAGCAACAGCAGTGATGATAGTTAGCATATTACCAGCAGTAGTGACAGTAGTAACTTTACTCAGCACTGCTAGTAGAGAAACACCAATGTTAGCAAATTAGCCAACATTAGCTCAAAACAGGGACGGTTAATGCTACTGTAGTACTATCAGTAATTGTAGAAGTACAAGCAAAACTACTCAGAGATGTCAATTAAATGTGTGATTAATAGTATTGACAATGAATGAAGGAACATTCATTGATTATTTATTGATTCTGAAACATCTGCACACAGCTGTTAGCATAACACAACCAGGGAGCTAAATGTTGCTAAACTTTTATTTCACCGTTAGAAAATTACAGTCACAGGCGATGAACGTTATAAATAACAGACGACTGTAGTTAATGTCCATTGATGAGGGTTTCTGATGACCTCTGAGATAAACTGAACAGATGTGGATAAAACTAAAATGTTGGGATGTCTGGATCAGGATCGAGTGAACAGCGGCCAACTGGAGCGAGCAGCACGCCGCCAGCCCAGCACTGATGCCAGCTTAGCCCCGCCCTGCTCCACACCTGACTGCTCCCAGGTAACTCAGGTGAGCCACACCTACCATAACCAGACTGGTCATACTGGGCCAGAGAGGATGAATGACTGGTTATACTGGACAGAGGAGGAATGAGCCTTTTGTTACTCTAGTAAACGTAAAGTGACTGTGGTTTCTCTCCACCACAGCCCAGCAGCTGCAGCAACCGAGCTCAGCGCCGTCCGTCCTCGCCAGTCGAGCGACGGCGGGAAACTGAGCCCGAGCTGCGAAGCAACAGCGACGGTTCCAACAGGACCAAAGGTGAGAGAGCACAAACTCTGACTCCCAGCATGCGCTGCTCACACAGTCAAAACCTGTGTGTGTGTCTGTGTGTGTGTGTAGCACCTGAAATGGCAAGCTGCGTGCGGTCAGGTGACTGCGCGGCAGGCCTGTGCTGTGTGCGGTACCTGACGGGGAGGCGGTGCCAGAGGATCCCGGTGGAGGGGGAAGCATGTCTGCTACGAGGCTTCAACAAGCTCAGGAGGAAGCTCGGCCGCTGCGACTGCGATGCTGGGCTGGCCTGCACCGCCGTCAGCCGGGCAGAGACGGGAGGAAAGGTCAAAGGTCAGGGGGTGTGTCAACCCCGCCAGGACCAGGGCCAGAACGCAAGGCATTCTGGGAAGAAGAGGAGGACGGCAGAGACAAGCTGCTGACAGCTGATATGAACCCTGTTTAATTTGAACTTCCTGTCTGAAACCTTTTAATAATGGAGGTTCTATCACCGCCGAAGCAGCTTGTTGGTGGGCCTGTGGGTCACGCAGCCTCTTTTGTTGCTGTAGACAGTAGTTTGGTTCCATTAGCAGAAGTTAGCGTAGAGTAGTCCGAGTCCACGGGACTCAGCAAGGTGAGACTAGTTTTAGCTTTGGTTGATGATGAAGCAGAAATATCATCTTTGATGGACTGAATGCAAGTCAGTCAGACAATGCTGGGACCGTGTTGGACCAGCAGGGGGCGACAACAACAGGCTGGAGCCGTCTGAACAGGAAGCGCTAATGAAACCGAGCCAGGGATCAAAGTTTATTATTAAATGTCCGTTTCATTTTACTGTAAATTCAATCATTCGCTTCAACTCAAAAGATCATTCTGTCCTTGCAACTGATAAAGCTTTTGAAGAAAAAACACAACGCAAAAAAAAAAAAAAACACATCGCCGCCCTCCACACTACCTAGCATGCTAATAGAGCTAGCCAGCTGGCGGCCATGTTGCTTTAGATTAAATAATAAACCAGACAAATAAATGACTTCAGATTATTGAAACAGACCAGTTTTTAAACGACGGGTTGTTTTTCCTAGACTAAATTTAACAAACCGTGAAAAGGTCGCGTTTGTTTCACCTAAAAAAGTCGATCTGCTTTTCCTTTGGACCGCATTGTTGTAAGTCAATAAAACTACCACTTGGTGGCGCTCTGGCCTGATCGTCGTGGCTTCAGCCGCTCCAGTAAACGTGGACTCATTCGTCTCTTCATTGTTCTTGTAAAAATGATATGAAGTACCCTAAAGTTTGAATTAAACGGCATAAAATGTTCAAAATGTGTTTGAAGTATTTTTAATGAATAAGCTCTTCGGGTCTGATCAGGTCAGTTATTAAAGACCACAGAAGACCATTCACCGTGTGAAGATGTGTCCAATCAGGAGACAGACCCCAGTCAGGTGATCTGCAGCTGGAGGAACCTTCATCAGAGGGAGAGCAGCTCTGATGACCACATGAAACCATAAAAACTCGTTTGTGAAACTCCAGAACACAGATGAACACAGTTCTGAGGGGAACATCTCCCCAATCATATTTATTCTTGGATTTCATTTTGGCTCATCATCAAAGTAATGATTTTAGACAAAAATTGTTTATCATGTCATTTATTTAGCTTTTTTTTCTTACTGAAAACTGTTTGGAATCAAACTGTTAATGCGACAGAAACTGTCAGGTCACAGATGTGGCAACATGATGTCATTAATTGAATAAAAAAGGGGAGGGGCTTATGGTGCACCATCAGGGGAATGTTGGATGGGGCGGGGCTACTGGTGCCACTACTGGACATGAACGAGGCGGTTTGGTGTTCAAAGCTGCCCACAGTCGGCGATGGTGATGTTGGCCTTGGGTTTGCCGCTCTGGCTGCCGTAAGACTCCATGGTCTGCACCAGATCCATGCCCTCCACCACCTTTCCAAACACCACGTGCTTCCCGTCGAGCCTACCAGCACACACACAGGTGACACACACTGTCACACAACAGGCTACATACCTCAGGTGGCCGGTGCTGACGCATAAGCTCAAGGTTTAAGGTGTAAAGATGAAAAGCTACAGTAAAGGTAGACCTTCTGAACATGTGAGGGACAAGAACCTTCCTGTCCTCCGTGGAGGTTCCTACCATTGTGTTTTGACTGTGCAGATGAAGAACTGGGAGCCGTTGGTGTTGGGTCCGGCGTTGGCCATGGACAGAATACCGGGCCCTGTGTGCGTCAAGTTGAAGTTCTCATCCTCAAACTTGTTGCCGTAGACGGATTTTCCACCGGTTCCGTTGTGGTTGGTGAAATCACCTCCCTGAGTTTGAGACGACCCAAATCAGAACTCCACCCATGAGCTGACGGCTGACCTGCGACCTGGAGCCGGACTCACCTGGCACATGAACTGAGGGATGATGCGATGGAAGGTGGAGCCTTTGTAGCCGAAGCCCTTCTCGCCGGTGCAGAGGGCCCGGAAGTTCTCCGCAGTTTTGGGAACCACATCAGCGTTGAGCTGCAGGAGCAGAAACAATCCAGTCAGACAAGTGGGAGATTTTAGACTGGACGTGGGGACAAACTGGGTCCAGACAAAGACTCAGGTGATGTTTAGAATCATCACCAAAGGAAATATCAGTTCTTTCATCAGACTGCTTTAAAAACAAAGGACGCTTCTCCTTTTGTCATTAATACTTTGTATTCTCCGCTGACCTTTTGCTGAACAGATTGTTGGCTCCAAAGTCCCAAACTTCAGGGGGTTTTTAGGGGAATTTAAGAGTTTGACGAGAGGCTGATGCTCATTTCTGACATAAACAGTCACAGCTGCTAGCATTGATAAAATAATGACAACATCAAGATCTACAGGCCCCACATAACCCGGAAACAAGCACCGAAGGCGCGCAAAGAGCCAGCTCCCTCACCCACAACCCTGCTGGGACGCAGACGTGCACAGAATAGCTGCAGTAACTCCACGACGACGCCAACAATCGCGGCACGAGCTGGCTCGTTAACGCTTCCGTGTGTGACGTAACGTGCCCCGAATACGCAAAAAGCAGAAGCCCCGCCCCCTCCAGCACCGTGGAACTTTCCAGAAAAGCGCTCAGAAACCGGTGCCGTTAGCTTCGGTGGATACACATTTACTTGCGCCAAAACCCCGCAAAAAGCGAACGGCTGAGGCCAGCAGCGTTCCGCACCGGTCGTGATTTAGTGACAGAGACGGGACCTTGCGGTGAACACTGCGAGTGTTTCAACAAAGGGACGAACGAGCGGTGCTTTATCTGCGCAGCTCGGCTAGCGCTAGCCGCTAGGCTAACTGCTGCCTGGCCCTTTACACGGAATTGACGGCTCAACGCGGTCGGTCTTAATCGCGCCATGGAAATATTCTAATGCACTTAACTGGCCGCGACCCGCCCTACAGTCATAACGCCAACGACTCCACCCCACGTAGGCTTAAAAACGCCCTTTTGGGAAATCGAGGTCTAGCGTCACATAGAATGCGGGTTCGGGGATCCCGTTAGTTGGCTTGGCTTAAAGCGAGACCGCAGTGACTCATGACAGGAAGGCTGCTGGAATGAAGGATGAGGTGTAAAAAAATACAAAAAAAATTATAATTAATATAATTATATTAATATATCAATTATAAAACGAGCAGGGGCAGTCGGCTCCGTTCGGGATCCTGCAGGCTAACGCTGACCACCGTGGCTAACGTGCACTGAATTCTGGGCGCTCTTTGCGTTACAGGTAGCGGTTTACCTCCATCACAATGCGGCCCGACGGTTTGCCATTGATGGCAATGTCGAAGAAAACTCTTGGATTCGCCATTTCAACAGGCAGGACTGGAGCAGAGGAACGTTCCGGCGAGGGAATGAGGGTAGTCGCAGAGCAGAAAAAGGGAAGACCGCTGCGGACTTAGTTTATATAATACGCCGGTGGGCGGTAAAGATCAGCCAATCACCGATGCCAGAGCCATCAACTGACAGCCCTATCAACGAATCGGAAGCCATCTGATCCCGCCCTTTTCTTGTCCGTAGTGGAAGACGGCATTCAGCGGCGTCTCTGGATTATGTTCCCGCCCCCTCCGCCGTTTCCGGTCCGGCCAACACTCGGCTCGGGCCAGTCTCCAGAGGGCGCATGCGCGTGACTTCAGACCCGCAGTCCGTGCACGTCCCCGATGAACCATGAGATCAAGTGTGCGCGCAGCCAGGGGCGTGGTCCGTGGTCCGCGCACAGAGAGAACGTGAGGCTTCTGGAGCTGATGTGCTGGAAGCATCAACAGTGGGAAAGCAGCAGCGCACTGGGCTGATCCCAGTAACTGCTGCTGTCTCTGGGTCTGCACCCACAACCCTGAGGGTGGAGGTCAAAGGGTCACCTGTGCAAAAGGACACTTTTACCACCTACTTTGAATTTATTTCCATCTGCAGCATCACGAAGGAGCCTGATGCCTGGTTGACCTTTGATGACCTCGGCTCTCTCCCTCTCTCTCTCTCACACACACACACACTCTCTCTCTCTGCTGGTAGTTCTGCTGCACCACCACCACCCTTCTCTGGATCTGGTCTTCCTGTGAGCCAGACTGTCCTGTTCTCCGTGTGGTCCTGATACTCCAGAGTGTGGGCTCTTTTCTGGAGCTCTGACCTTTGACCTTTGCTTCCTGAAGCAGCAGCAGTTTGGTCTTTCCAGTGTGTTTATTCAGTTACAAAGGTAATCAGATAATTAGCAGGACTGAAGCGGCGCTCTGGACTCAAGTCTCTACACCAGGCGGGAGGAAGAGGGGGATGAAGATGGAACCCTGTGCAGCTGCCGGGACTCTTCATGGTTTAGGAGCTGGTTTGGCCCCAGTTAGAACCATTTTAGACTCAGCCACAGGAACACCAGAACCTGAGACGCTTCTGAAGGAGAGGAACCTTTCCCTCACCAAATATTCAAACCTTTACATTTGTGCAATATTCCAGGTCCAGTCCCAACAAACCAGGCTCCGGTCTGGTTCTGAACGTCCAGTCCCAACAAACCAGGCTCCGGTCTGGTTCTGAACGTCCAGGCCCCGGATCTTCTTCTGAAGCTCAGAATGAGCTAAACTCAGGACTAAATCAACCTTGTCCGTTCGTCCCGTCCTCCACAGACGGAGCCTGCAGACCCCAGCAGAAGAACCGACCATCAGGACCTTCTCAGACGTGGCTGAGGGAACCAGAACAAGCTGCTCCTCAAGAAGCTTCTGGACCACCTGGACTGGCGGGACCACCAGGCCCCGACTGGGCCAAGGAACCAGGGACCCAAACTGGCATCTGAGACAGGAAACAAAGGTTGAGGGTGACAGCGGAGGCCTGGGGTGGAGGCCATGTTGGCGGGAGGAGACGCAGCTCCTGGAGGTCAGGCGGGGTCAGTTGTTCTCAAACAGAGACAGAAGGTCATCGCTGTTGTTGTTGGGGAGGTCTGGAGGCCCCAGGTAGGACAGCAGCTCGTCTGGGTTGGTCAACTCTGGAAGCAGCTGTGGAACAGGACAGTCATCAGGACACACACACACACACACACACACACACGCACACACACACACACACACACAGAGGGACACAACTCACATCCAGAGTGGGTTCTGGAACCTCTGCAGTCCCCGGGAGCCCGAAAGAGCCGTCACCCTGGAGATGAGGGGTCTGGCTGCTGCGCTGCATCATCTGGTTGGTGCCCCCAAGATGGACGTTACCATGGAGACCCTGTGACTGTTGCTGGGAGAGAGGAGCACCATGGGAGGGGGAGTCCGCGTGTCCTGGCATCTGAGGAGGATGGAAGAGGGAGGAAGTCGGGAAGACTCTCCACAAAAAAAGAGGGTAACCCACACACACACCAATGATCAGGCCTACCTGTCCAGCCAGGGGGTGAGGGGGGGGCTTGTCAGGGGTGAGGAGCACGCTGGACAGCTCAGACTGGTAGGACAGGGGGGGAGGCCCAGGGGAAGAGAAGTCTCCCCTAGCTCCTGGAGTCCCAGGACCAGAGAAGTCTGAGAAGCCAGCAGAAGGGCCATGGTAGGACGGAGCTGAGGGGACACACACACACACACACACACACACACACACACACACACACAGGTCAACAGGCTGGTATCCGTCCCACTGCCTGATGGTTGACACAGCTCAACCTTCACCTGTTCCAGAATATTCTGGCGTGTTGCTGTTGCTGCCCCCTGCTGGCAGGGAGGAGAACTGCATGGGGGATGAGGAGGAGGAGGAAGACGAGGGGGCGGGGCCTAGAGAAGCTATCATCTCCATCACACTGGGCAGAACCATGTGACTGGGACTGAGTGTCCGGCAGCGCTTCAGGACGGGACCGTCAGACTCCTCTTTGACGTGGATGTCCGGTTTCACCGGGACTGGTTTCCAGCTGCACACCGGGTCGATGCTGATCTCCTCGTACTCTGAACTGAGGAGGAGAACACGGTTAGGCTACCGCTGGTGCTACCACTGGTGCCAACGCTGGTGCTAATACTGGTGCTAACACTGGTGCTAACACTGGCGCTACCACTGGTGCCAACGCTGGCACTAACACTGGTGCCAACGCTGGTGCTAATACTGGTGCTAACGCTGGTGCTAATACTGGTGCTACCACTGGTGCCAACGCTGGCGCTAACGCTGGTGCTAATGCTGGTGCTAACGCTGGTGCTAATACTGGTTTTAACACTGGTGCTAACGCTGGTGCCAACGCTGGTGCTAATACTGGTGCCAACGCTGGTGCTAATACTGGTGCCAATGCTGGTGCTAATGCTGGTGCTAACGCTGGTGCTAATACTGGTGCCAACGCTGGTGCTAATGCTGGTGCCAACGCTGGTGCCAACGCTGGTGCTAACGCTGGTGCTAATACTGGTGCTAACGCTGGTGCCAACGCTGGCGCTAACGCTGGTGCTACCTGCTGTTAGCCAACCAGACAAGCTTCTTACTTCTGGACGTAGATGAGGATTCCCAGCATGTACTGGTCCACCTCCAGACCTTCCAGAAGAGCCGTTTTACTGCACAGACAAGCGACAGGTTACACACAGAGCACGCTGGCGTGGATGTGGACCGTGCTCGCTCTTACTTGCACACGGGACACCTCCAGGTTCCTCTCTCACAGTTGAGCTGCAGGTACGACTCCAGGTCGAAGCACTGTGGACACACGTGCACTCTGCTTC
>JABWDL010004763.1:2500-11650 GCA_015343265.1 Pao palembangensis | reverse complement strand
CTACAGGACTACAGATCTACAGGACTACAGAACTACAGGACTACAGATCTACAGGACTACAGATCTACAGGACTACCGATCTACAGGACTACAGATCTACAGGACTACAGATCTACAGGACTACAGAAGCACAGCCGACTGCAGCAGATCTGGATCTAGCTAGCTGGGTCTCCATCAGCTGCTCAGCCTGTTTCTCTGTGAACAGGTGAGTTGTGACTTGTGTCACCTGTCTGCTGTGAGCGCCACCTGTCTGTCAGACAAACACACCTGGGCGCGTTCCGGTCGATGATGATCCCAGATGTGTGTGAACGGAATGATTGGGTTAGAGGTGTGTGTTCAGAGCTGAGCTGAGATTTACCCTCATCAAACCGACTGTTAATCACTGTTAATCACCTGGAAACACACCCACATCCGTCTGCCTGACACACACACACACACACACACACACACACACACACACACACACATCACCCCCTGAGCCTGACCCTGAGCCTGACCTCAGAACAAGTCTGGACCCTCCAACAGGCCTCTGAAGCTGTGAGGAGCAGCTGACATGTCTCACCTTGCTACTAGAATGAGGACTTTGGTCCTCAGTATGAAGCAAGAAGAAGAACACACACACACACACTCTCTCACACACACCTGGCTTGCCTCTCTAGGTGTGTTTTCATCTCTGTGCAGTGTCACGTTTCAAACGCTCCCGTCTCTCCTGAGGCCTCCAGGAAGGAAGCGAAGGCGGCGGCGTTCCTGATGCGGTCGAGCTTCAAACGCAGCATCCAAACATCTGAGAGTCGAGAGGCAGATCAGAGGGAGGAGACAGGTATAAAAACAAACACACCTGAGGGCAGCAGGAGACACACACCACACACAGCCGGAGGAGAAGCCCAGCCATCAATAATCAATCGCGGATTAGTCAGCCGGGGAAGGATGTGGACGTGGCGCAGCTTCCTGTGTGTGTCTCTGGTCAGTGGTCTCGCTCTGGACTCCAACACCATCAGGTCTTCCAAGGAGACGCTCCAGCCCAGCTCCGAGCTGCCGGTAGGACCTTCACTACGGCTCCGTACGGCTGCGGTCACACAGACGGTAGCATCGTTAGCAGACACAGACTGAAACACTGCAGGAATACTCACAAAAACTGATGAAAACGGCTCAAGCTGTACTTAAAAACAGCGCTAAGCTGTTAAAACTGCAGCTGTAGTTTGCTACAGTAGTGAAACGTAGCAACAGCAGTGATGATAGTTAGCATATTACCAGCAGTAGTGACAGTAGTAACTTTACTCAGCACTGCTAGTAGAGAAACACCAATGTTAGCAAATTAGCCAACATTAGCTCAAAACAGGGACGGTTAATGCTACTGTAGTACTATCAGTAATTGTAGAAGTACAAGCAAAACTACTCAGAGATGTCAATTAAATGTGTGATTAATAGTATTGACAATGAATGAAGGAACATTCATTGATTATTTATTGATTCTGAAACATCTGCACACAGCTGTTAGCATAACACAACCAGGGAGCTAAATGTTGCTAAACTTTTATTTCACCGTTAGAAAATTACAGTCACAGGCGATGAACGTTATAAATAACAGACGACTGTAGTTAATGTCCATTGATGAGGGTTTCTGATGACCTCTGAGATAAACTGAACAGATGTGGATAAAACTAAAATGTTGGGATGTCTGGATCAGGATCGAGTGAACAGCGGCCAACTGGAGCGAGCAGCACGCCGCCAGCCCAGCACTGATGCCAGCTTAGCCCCGCCCTGCTCCACACCTGACTGCTCCCAGGTAACTCAGGTGAGCCACACCTACCATAACCAGACTGGTCATACTGGGCCAGAGAGGATGAATGACTGGTTATACTGGACAGAGGAGGAATGAGCCTTTTGTTACTCTAGTAAACGTAAAGTGACTGTGGTTTCTCTCCACCACAGCCCAGCAGCTGCAGCAACCGAGCTCAGCGCCGTCCGTCCTCGCCAGTCGAGCGACGGCGGGAAACTGAGCCCGAGCTGCGAAGCAACAGCGACGGTTCCAACAGGACCAAAGGTGAGAGAGCACAAACTCTGACTCCCAGCATGCGCTGCTCACACAGTCAAAACCTGTGTGTGTGTCTGTGTGTGTGTGTGTAGCACCTGAAATGGCAAGCTGCGTGCGGTCAGGTGACTGCGCGGCAGGCCTGTGCTGTGTGCGGTACCTGACGGGGAGGCGGTGCCAGAGGATCCCGGTGGAGGGGGAAGCATGTCTGCTACGAGGCTTCAACAAGCTCAGGAGGAAGCTCGGCCGCTGCGACTGCGATGCTGGGCTGGCCTGCACCGCCGTCAGCCGGGCAGAGACGGGAGGAAAGGTCAAAGGTCAGGGGGTGTGTCAACCCCGCCAGGACCAGGGCCAGAACGCAAGGCATTCTGGGAAGAAGAGGAGGACGGCAGAGACAAGCTGCTGACAGCTGATATGAACCCTGTTTAATTTGAACTTCCTGTCTGAAACCTTTTAATAATGGAGGTTCTATCACCGCCGAAGCAGCTTGTTGGTGGGCCTGTGGGTCACGCAGCCTCTTTTGTTGCTGTAGACAGTAGTTTGGTTCCATTAGCAGAAGTTAGCGTAGAGTAGTCCGAGTCCACGGGACTCAGCAAGGTGAGACTAGTTTTAGCTTTGGTTGATGATGAAGCAGAAATATCATCTTTGATGGACTGAATGCAAGTCAGTCAGACAATGCTGGGACCGTGTTGGACCAGCAGGGGGCGACAACAACAGGCTGGAGCCGTCTGAACAGGAAGCGCTAATGAAACCGAGCCAGGGATCAAAGTTTATTATTAAATGTCCGTTTCATTTTACTGTAAATTCAATCATTCGCTTCAACTCAAAAGATCATTCTGTCCTTGCAACTGATAAAGCTTTTGAAGAAAAAACACAACGCAAAAAAAAAAAAAAAACACATCGCCGCCCTCCACACTACCTAGCATGCTAATAGAGCTAGCCAGCTGGCGGCCATGTTGCTTTAGATTAAATAATAAACCAGACAAATAAATGACTTCAGATTATTGAAACAGACCAGTTTTTAAACGACGGGTTGTTTTTCCTAGACTAAATTTAACAAACCGTGAAAAGGTCGCGTTTGTTTCACCTAAAAAAGTCGATCTGCTTTTCCTTTGGACCGCATTGTTGCAAGTCAATAAAACTGCCACTTGGTGGCGCTCTGGCCTGATCGTCGTGGCTTCAGCCGCTCCAGTAAACGTGGACTCATTCGTCTCTTCATTGTTCTTGTAAAAATGATATGAAGTACCCTAAAGTTTGAATTAAACGGCATAAAATGTTCAAAATGTGTTTGAAGTATTTTTAATGAATAAGCTCTTCGGGTCTGATCAGGTCAGTTATTAAAGACCACAGAAGACCATTCACCGTGTGAAGATGTGTCCAATCAGGAGACAGACCCCAGTCAGGTGATCTGCAGCTGGAGGAACCTTCATCAGAGGGAGAGCAGCTCTGATGACCACATGAAACCATAAAAACTCGTTTGTGAAACTCCAGAACACAGATGAACACAGTTCTGAGGGGAACATCTCCCCAATCATATTTATTCTTGGATTTCATTTTGGCTCATCATCAAAGTAATGATTTTAGACAAAAATTGTTTATCATGTCATTTATTTAGCTTTTTTTTCTTACTGAAAACTGTTTGGAATCAAACTGTTAATGCGACAGAAACTGTCAGGTCACAGATGTGGCAACATGATGTCATTAATTGAATAAAAAAGGGGAGGGGCTTATGGTGCACCATCAGGGGAATGTTGGATGGGGCGGGGCTACTGGTGCCACTACTGGACATGAACGAGGCGGTTTGGTGTTCAAAGCTGCCCACAGTCGGCGATGGTGATGTTGGCCTTGGGTTTGCCGCTCTGGCTGCCGTAAGACTCCATGGTCTGCACCAGATCCATGCCCTCCACCACCTTTCCAAACACCACGTGCTTCCCGTCGAGCCTACCAGCACACACACAGGTGACACACACTGTCACACAACAGGCTACATACCTCAGGTGGCCGGTGCTGACGCATAAGCTCAAGGTTTAAGGTGTAAAGATGAAAAGCTACAGTAAAGGTAGACCTTCTGAACATGTGAGGGACAAGAACCTTCCTGTCCTCCGTGGAGGTTCCTACCATTGTGTTTTGACTGTGCAGATGAAGAACTGGGAGCCGTTGGTGTTGGGTCCGGCGTTGGCCATGGACAGAATACCGGGCCCTGTGTGCGTCAAGTTGAAGTTCTCATCCTCAAACTTGTTGCCGTAGACGGATTTTCCACCGGTTCCGTTGTGGTTGGTGAAATCACCTCCCTGAGTTTGAGACGACCCAAATCAGAACTCCACCCATGAGCTGACGGCTGACCTGCGACCTGGAGCCGGACTCACCTGGCACATGAACTGAGGGATGATGCGATGGAAGGTGGAGCCTTTGTAGCCGAAGCCCTTCTCGCCGGTGCAGAGGGCCCGGAAGTTCTCCGCAGTTTTGGGAACCACATCAGCGTTGAGCTGCAGGAGCAGAAACAATCCAGTCAGACAAGTGGGAGATTTTAGACTGGACGTGGGGACAAACTGGGTCCAGACAAAGACTCAGGTGATGTTTAGAATCATCACCAAAGGAAATATCAGTTCTTTCATCAGACTGCTTTAAAAACAAAGGACGCTTCTCCTTTTGTCATTAATACTTTGTATTCTCCGCTGACCTTTTGCTGAACAGATTGTTGGCTCCAAAGTCCCAAACTTCAGGGGGTTTTTAGGGGAATTTAAGAGTTTGACGAGAGGCTGATGCTCATTTCTGACATAAACAGTCACAGCTGCTAGCATTGATAAAATAATGACAACATCAAGATCTACAGGCCCCACATAACCCGGAAACAAGCACCGAAGGCGCGCAAAGAGCCAGCTCCCTCACCCACAACCCTGCTGGGACGCAGACGTGCACAGAATAGCTGCAGTAACTCCACGACGACGCCAACAATCGCGGCACGAGCTGGCTCGTTAACGCTTCCGTGTGTGACGTAACGTGCCCCGAATACGCAAAAAGCAGAAGCCCCGCCCCCTCCAGCACCGTGGAACTTTCCAGAAAAGCGCTCAGAAACCGGTGCCGTTAGCTTCGGTGGATACACATTTACTTGCGCCAAAACCCCGCAAAAAGCGAACGGCTGAGGCCAGCAGCGTTCCGCACCGGTCGTGATTTAGTGACAGAGACGGGACCTTGCGGTGAACACTGCGAGTGTTTCAACAAAGGGACGAACGAGCGGTGCTTTATCTGCGCAGCTCGGCTAGCGCTAGCCGCTAGGCTAACTGCTGCCTGGCCCTTTACACGGAATTGACGGCTCAACGCGGTCGGTCTTAATCGCGCCATGGAAATATTCTAATGCACTTAACTGGCCGCGACCCGCCCTACAGTCATAACGCCAACGACTCCACCCCACGTAGGCTTAAAAACGCCCTTTTGGGAAATCGAGGTCTAGCGTCACATAGAATGCGGGTTCGGGGATCCCGTTAGTTGGCTTGGCTTAAAGCGAGACCGCAGTGACTCATGACAGGAAGGCTGCTGGAATGAAGGATGAGGTGTAAAAAAATACAAAAAAAATTATAATTAATATAATTATATTAATATATCAATTATAAAACGAGCAGGGGCAGTCGGCTCCGTTCGGGATCCTGCAGGCTAACGCTGACCACCGTGGCTAACGTGCACTGAATTCTGGGCGCTCTTTGCGTTACAGGTAGCGGTTTACCTCCATCACAATGCGGCCCGACGGTTTGCCATTGATGGCAATGTCGAAGAAAACTCTTGGATTCGCCATTTCAACAGGCAGGACTGGAGCAGAGGAACGTTCCGGCGAGGGAATGAGGGTAGTCGCAGAGCAGAAAAAGGGGAGACCGCTGCGGACTTAGTTTATATAATACGCCGGTGGGCGGTAAAGATCAGCCAATCACCGATGCCAGAGCCATCAACTGACAGCCCTATCAACGAATCGGAAGCCATCTGATCCCGCCCTTTTCTTGTCCGTAGTGGAAGACGGCATTCAGCGGCGTCTCTGGATTATGTTCCCGCCCCCTCCGCCGTTTCCGGTCCGGCCAACACTCGGCTCGGGCCAGTCTCCAGAGGGCGCATGCGCGTGACTTCAGACCCGCAGTCCGTGCACGTCCCCGATGAACCATGAGATCAAGTGTGCGCGCAGCCAGGGGCGTGGTCCGTGGTCCGCGCACAGAGAGAACGTGAGGCTTCTGGAGCTGATGTGCTGGAAGCATCAACAGTGGGAAAGCAGCAGCGCACTGGGCTGATCCCAGTAACTGCTGCTGTCTCTGGGTCTGCACCCACAACCCTGAGGGTGGAGGTCAAAGGGTCACCTGTGCAAAAGGACACTTTTACCACCTACTTTGAATTTATTTCCATCTGCAGCATCACGAAGGAGCCTGATGCCTGGTTGACCTTTGATGACCTCGGCTCTCTCCCTCTCTCTCTCTCACACACACACACACTCTCTCTCTCTGCTGGTAGTTCTGCTGCACCACCACCACCCTTCTCTGGATCTGGTCTTCCTGTGAGCCAGACTGTCCTGTTCTCCGTGTGGTCCTGATACTCCAGAGTGTGGGCTCTTTTCTGGAGCTCTGACCTTTGACCTTTGCTTCCTGAAGCAGCAGCAGTTTGGTCTTTCCAGTGTGTTTATTCAGTTACAAAGGTAATCAGATAATTAGCAGGACTGAAGCGGCGCTCTGGACTCAAGTCTCTACACCAGGCGGGAGGAAGAGGGGGATGAAGATGGAACCCTGTGCAGCTGCCGGGACTCTTCATGGTTTAGGAGCTGGTTTGGCCCCAGTTAGAACCATTTTAGACTCAGCCACAGGAACACCAGAACCTGAGACGCTTCTGAAGGAGAGGAACCTTTCCCTCACCAAATATTCAAACCTTTACATTTGTGCAATATTCCAGGTCCAGTCCCAACAAACCAGGCTCCGGTCTGGTTCTGAACGTCCAGTCCCAACAAACCAGGCTCCGGTCTGGTTCTGAACGTCCAGGCCCCGGATCTTCTTCTGAAGCTCAGAATGAGCTAAACTCAGGACTAAATCAACCTTGTCCGTTCGTCCCGTCCTCCACAGACGGAGCCTGCAGACCCCAGCAGAAGAACCGACCATCAGGACCTTCTCAGACGTGGCTGAGGGAACCAGAACAAGCTGCTCCTCAAGAAGCTTCTGGACCACCTGGACTGGCGGGACCACCAGGCCCCGACTGGGCCAAGGAACCAGGGACCCAAACTGGCATCTGAGACAGGAAACAAAGGTTGAGGGTGACAGCGGAGGCCTGGGGTGGAGGCCATGTTGGCGGGAGGAGACGCAGCTCCTGGAGGTCAGGCGGGGTCAGTTGTTCTCAAACAGAGACAGAAGGTCATCGCTGTTGTTGTTGGGGAGGTCTGGAGGCCCCAGGTAGGACAGCAGCTCGTCTGGGTTGGTCAACTCTGGAAGCAGCTGTGGAACAGGACAGTCATCAGGACACACACACACACACACACACACACACGCACACACACACACACACACACAGAGGGACACAACTCACATCCAGAGTGGGTTCTGGAACCTCTGCAGTCCCCGGGAGCCCGAAAGAGCCGTCACCCTGGAGATGAGGGGTCTGGCTGCTGCGCTGCATCATCTGGTTGGTGCCCCCAAGATGGACGTTACCATGGAGACCCTGTGACTGTTGCTGGGAGAGAGGAGCACCATGGGAGGGGGAGTCCGCGTGTCCTGGCATCTGAGGAGGATGGAAGAGGGAGGAAGTCGGGAAGACTCTCCACAAAAAAAGAGGGTAACCCACACACACACCAATGATCAGGCCTACCTGTCCAGCCAGGGGGTGAGGGGGGGGCTTGTCAGGGGTGAGGAGCACGCTGGACAGCTCAGACTGGTAGGACAGGGGGGGAGGCCCAGGGGAAGAGAAGTCTCCCCTAGCTCCTGGAGTCCCAGGACCAGAGAAGTCTGAGAAGCCAGCAGAAGGGCCATGGTAGGACGGAGCTGAGGGGACACACACACACACACACACACACACACACACACACACACACAGGTCAACAGGCTGGTATCCGTCCCACTGCCTGATGGTTGACACAGCTCAACCTTCACCTGTTCCAGAATATTCTGGCGTGTTGCTGTTGCTGCCCCCTGCTGGCAGGGAGGAGAACTGCATGGGGGATGAGGAGGAGGAGGAAGACGAGGGGGCGGGGCCTAGAGAAGCTATCATCTCCATCACACTGGGCAGAACCATGTGACTGGGACTGAGTGTCCGGCAGCGCTTCAGGACGGGACCGTCAGACTCCTCTTTGACGTGGATGTCCGGTTTCACCGGGACTGGTTTCCAGCTGCACACCGGGTCGATGCTGATCTCCTCGTACTCTGAACTGAGGAGGAGAACACGGTTAGGCTACCGCTGGTGCTACCACTGGTGCCAACGCTGGTGCTAATACTGGTGCTAACACTGGTGCTAACACTGGCGCTACCACTGGTGCCAACGCTGGCACTAACACTGGTGCCAACGCTGGTGCTAATACTGGTGCTAACGCTGGTGCTAATACTGGTGCTACCACTGGTGCCAACGCTGGCGCTAACGCTGGTGCTAATGCTGGTGCTAACGCTGGTGCTAATACTGGTTTTAACACTGGTGCTAACGCTGGTGCCAACGCTGGTGCTAATACTGGTGCCAACGCTGGTGCTAATACTGGTGCCAATGCTGGTGCTAATGCTGGTGCTAACGCTGGTGCTAATACTGGTGCCAACGCTGGTGCTAATGCTGGTGCCAACGCTGGTGCCAACGCTGGTGCTAACGCTGGTGCTAATACTGGTGCTAACGCTGGTGCCAACGCTGGCGCTAACGCTGGTGCTACCTGCTGTTAGCCAACCAGACAAGCTTCTTACTTCTGGACGTAGATGAGGATTCCCAGCATGTACTGGTCCACCTCCAGACCTTCCAGAAGAGCCGTTTTACTGCACAGACAAGCGACAGGTTACACACAGAGCACGCTGGCGTGGATGTGGACCGTGCTCGCTCTTACTTGCACACGGGACACCTCCAGGTTCCTCTCTCACAGTTGAGCTGCAGGTACGACTCCAGGTCGAAGCACTGTGGACACACGTGCACTC
>JABWDL010004747.1:0-10277 GCA_015343265.1 Pao palembangensis | reverse complement strand
CACGCGCACACACACACACGCGCACACACACACGCGCACACACACACACACACACACACAGTGAAGGTCGTGCGTTGTGCTAGCAGCAGGGCGACAGCGTGAACACACCTTGTGTGTGTTGAGCAGCTCGCTGACAGACAGGTAGATCACAGGCTTGTTGACGCTCAGCAGCTCGGAGAACTCGTCCACGTTGTAGCGCTGCGCAGGTTCAGGCACGTCACACACACACGCCAGGAACTTCCTGTCAGACAGGAAGAGTCAAACAGCTGCTCAGAGCGGTGCGAGCGTGCACACACACACACACACACCTGAAGCGGCCGTGGGTCTGGCTGATGTACTGGTTCAGGGCTCTGACGTGCTCGCCGTCTCCCAGGAAGTGCTTGTTGGCGGCGGCGTGCTGCAGCATGCGGGAAACAGAGCCCAGCATGCGGCGCTGCTCCGGCTGCAGGCCACAACCTGCCGAGCAGTCGAGCACGTCGAAGCCGTCCGGAGCCACGATGGCCGGGTTCATGTAGCGGTAGTAGACCAGGTTCCCAACCACCTGAGGTCAGAAGGTCAGAGGTCAGAGGTCAGGGGCGCGGCGTGCTGCTGCTCCTGCTGCTTACCTTGTAGAGCTCCTCCTCGCTGGCTCCAGGAAACTTGGCCTGCAGAGCGTCTCGCAGCACCTTGGCGGTGTACCTTAGCCCGTACCTGCAACAGAGCCGAGGACAGGAGGTGACAGGTGGACACGCCCACTGGCCCGCGGCGAGCACAGGCCTGTGGCGCTCACGGCAGTTTGCTGAGGCTGGACGTGATGGCGGCGAGGACTCTGTCCGTCAGACTCCTCAGGTTGACCACGGCCACCTCCACACGCCTGCGCACCTCCGGGTGCGTCAGGGCCTCGGCGGGCGAGACCTCGTAGGGCAGCGAGCTGCAACAGAGCAGTGGGAGGAGTCAGAGCTCACCTGAGCAGCGGGAGGAGTCAGGAGCCCAAGAAGCCGCCGCACCTCCTGCATCCGCTTTGGGTCTCGGACAGGTTGATCCAGGCCTTGTAGACCTCCAGCGGGTCAGTCCTGATGCTCAGGCCCGGGTCCAGCAGCAGCTCCTGCAGAGCTGGACCCAGACTGTCCCGCAGGGCGCTCTGGCCGCCGGCGTGGCGGTAGACGTTGACCAGCAGCTTGATGACAGCGGGGTTACCTGTGATCACATCCTGGGGTTTCTCCACCTTCAGACTGACACCATCACACACCTGGTTAGCTGACCTCCTGACCTCAACCTGTCTGACAGGTCAAAGGTCAGCCAGAACCCTGCTGGTCCAGGTGAGGCAGCACAGTCGAGTTCACTCGTCATGTAGGTACACACAGGTCTGACGGGGTGTGTGTGAGTGTGTCTAAGTGTGAGTGTGACTGAGTGTGTGTGTATATCTGTGTGTGTGTGTGTGTGTGTATATGTGTGTGTGTATATCTGTGTGTGTGTATATGTGTGTGTGTATATCTGTGTGTGTGTATATCTGTGTGTGTGTATATCTGTGTGTGTGTGTCTGTGTGTGTATATATCTGTGTGTGTGTGAGAGCACCTGATCTGGTAGCGCAGCGCCTCGGTGAAGAGCTGCAGCAGCAGGAAGGCGTCCCTGCTGTCAGAGCCGTAGTTGAAGAGGCTGGAGATCAACATCTCCATGGAGGAGGTGGAGCTGCCCTGAGGCATCAGGAAGATCAGCTGAGCCAGGTACAGCGGCTGGGTCTGGGACAGCAGAGCACACCTGTGTCACACCTGTGTCACACCTGTGTGACAGCTGACGGAGGTTGTGGCTGAGGAGTTCTCACCTGCAGCAGGTAGAAGAGGTGCTGATAGGCCTCCAGCCTCTGCCTCCTGTCTCTGCTCAGAGCCTTCAGACCTTTGCTTCTCTCCAGGTCCATCAAGCCCGACAGCTGCTCCCGGTTCTTCCTGGTCAGTTTCTTACAGTGTGTAACCACTTCCTGTCCAGAAGCAGGCAGGTCTGTGGTCACCACAAACAGCAGGACTCTGTGGATCACCATGACAACCAGAGGCAGACTCCTAACCCAGGAAGGTCAGGGTCAGCAGCACGGCTCCTGGCTACGTTCCTCAGGTAACCACAGACCTGCAGCGTGGCTTTGTTCCGGACCAGCAGACCGATCTTCAGATCCATCAGGTTGAGGTCCTCCTCCAGCTGTCTGTTGAAGCGGATGCTCCTCACCACCTCCTCCCTCAGACGAAGCAGCTCTGCCTCCTCTCTGATGTCACCGTCGCCCAGGTCGAGCAGGTGAATGAACTTCCTGACCACCGACAGAGGGGGCGTGTCCGAATGCACTAAGAACAGCGAGGACAACCTCCAGTGAAGACGAAGCACTTCTGCGGGTGTTTCCTGCTGCTATCTGTCCGACGACTCACCCAACTTCCTGTATTCCTCCTGAGCCTTGCTGGCTCTGAAGAAAGCCTGGATCTTCACCACAGCGCCCACCTGTGGACACACGGGCACACCGCGTCAGCTTCAGCCTTCGGCTTTGCGCTGCTGATGCTGGACAGAAGAACAGACGTTTTCTCTGAAGAAGGCCAGGCGAGCTCGGTAGCGTCTCCTGGTGGACCACATCTTCACGAACGACTGGATCTGTTGGCAGAAACAAAACCACCTTGGTGGGTCTACAATTTCACACTTTCTGCTGCAGTTCATCCCCAAGCCTGCTTGGAGCTGTTACCTTGACAACAGCCCTCCAGTTCACGTAGAGGAACTGTAGTCTGCGCCTGTACGCCCTCTGCTGGACAAACCTCCTCCAGTGAGCCTGCGCAGACAGGAGAAGCCAGGCAGAATCAGTCCACCAGGGCTGCAGAGCTGCTGAGGAAGCTGCCGCAGCTCCAGCCTTCTCACCTGGATGACGACGGCGGCAGGTGTGTGATCCATCAGGTAACGGCGTCGAGCCTCCAGCTGCCGTCTGAGCAGAAAGCCTCTGCTGGCAGCCTGCAGACGGACGAGCAGGGCCTCCCTGCCTCGCCACAGGCCCCGGCGCAGGTACAGGCCTGACACGCTGCTGATGACTTCCTGCCAAACACACCTGCAGCACTCACACACGGCCCAGCACCACAGGTGAAGCACAGCAGGTGAAACACACCCACACTAGTGTGGATGTGACTGACTGGACACGGTGTGTGTGTGCACGCGAGTGTGACTGTATACGTGAGTGTGTGAGTGAGTGACTGTGGGTAGCTGCCTGTGTGACTGCATGTGCGTGTGTGTATGTTTGAGTGTGTCTAACTGGACTGTGTGTGACTGTAACTGTGTGTGTGAGTGTGTGCGAGTGTCTCGGAGCCCTGCTGGCTGCCTGTGCGTCACCTGTATCTGATGCTGGTCCACAAACACACTGTTGTGTATGAAGCCTGCAGGCTCGTCCCAGCAGCCCTCCAGTGTGTTCAGGTGGAAGTAGTAGAGCGAGCCGTCAGCCAGGCAGACTCGCACCCACGGACTCCGGTTGTCTCCTGAGACCAGGAAGCACAAGTTTACTGTGGAAGCGACGGTGACAGAGGCAGAAGTTCAGACTGCCCACAGGCACCGAGGACAGTGGAGCTCCACAAGTCTGGTTCAGGCCTTCAACAGTCAGACACGGAGCTGAGGCCGCGGTCGGTGCTAAAGGCTAACCACAGACAGAAGTCCTCCACAACTCCTCAGGAAATGACTGTTAATGCCAACAGATGGGAAACTAGCTTTTTATCTGGGTGTAGCAGCCTGAAGGTGTGTGTGTGTGTGTGTGTGTGTGTGTGTGTGTGTGTGTGTGTGGAGGGGGCACCTGTGTGGATCCTGTCTGAGATCAGACTGTAGAGTTCCTGCTGATAATCTGCAGCACATGCTGAGATGATCCCCTGCAGCAGGATCTCCGGCAGAGCCAGAACACGGAGAGTCTGGCTGACTTTCTTCTCCTTTACAGCCTGATTCACTGCTGCTACAGCCAGACACACTGAACACACACACACACTCTCTACTGATCAGTTTGTATTGACCTGTGACCTCGGTCACCTTTTGGGCCTAAAAGTCCGACTCACGTTTCAGGGCCTTCTGACTCTCCTGATTGGCTTCCTTCACTGCTTCCTGGATATCAGCCAACCAGAGCTCAGCTCCTGCATCTCTGTTCACCTGGAACAACAAAACTAGCCTGGATCAGGAGCACAGAAGGAGCACAACACTGTTCACACTCAGAGTTCACCTGTCATAACCTGAGGACCCCTGTGATCATCTGAGGGAACCCACCCCAAGCCCAGCAGAGCGCTCCTCACCTGCGCTTTGCGCCGCCTGAGTCGGGCCAGCAGGGTCAGATATCTGCTGGCGTTGGCAGCTAAAACCTGATCAAGTCCACCTGAGGGCAGCAGCAGAGCAGCCAGCAGCTTCTGGGAGTCACCTGTGTCCACAGCCTCGTTAATCTGAGCCACAGCTAGCAACTCTGGAGGTGACACACACCAGCCATCAAACAGCTGATTTACCTGTGTGGAGATGGCAACAGCTGTGCGTATGTGCGTGTGTGTGTGTGTGATCCATACGCTCATATTCCTCTTCAACAGCGTTGTTGACAGAGTCGATTCCTTCCTGCAGCTGATTCCAGGTGAGCAGATCTCTGCACATCTGCTGCTTCGCATCAAGCAGGAAGTTGAAATACCTGTAAAGAGATGATCAGGTCACATGGCTTCACCAGTAAAGCCCTGGGAGAGCGCCGCCCTCCACCAGGTAGCTCGACTGCCCTCATTCGGGGACCTCCACCTGTCTGTCAGTCACGCGACTTCCTGTCAGATCACAGGGGAGGAGCAGCTCTGGCCCGTCCAAGCCTCACCTGTGCAACAGGGTGGGCTCCACCTCAGAGAGCCCAGCAGCCGGACTGGTCAGCAGGGAGCCAAACTGGGGCAGCTGTCCCGCCTCCAAGGCCCGATTGATGAGCGCCACCTCTGACAGCATCTCCACGGCAACAAAGAGCTCCTCCTGCTGCATCGCCCCCTGGTGGAGACCAACGGGACATTGCTGCCACTGGGCTAGGCTAGGATTGGGCTCAGGTGTGTCCCTCACCTGAGGAGCTCGTCCCTGCAGCACCTTCAGCTCATCGTGGTAAAGAGCAGCAGCAAACGGGAACACCTGCGGCAGCTGCAGCTCGGGCGCCATGAGAGCGCTGACGGTGCGGCGGGCGTCGTTCCGGCGCAGGCACGCGTTTACATTCTGCACGGCTGCATCCACTGAAGTCAGACACATGCACACTTACACGTGCACACTGAGGCAACTGGGAGTACTGGAAGAGACACAGTCGGGTGCTTACTGCTTCTGGATCTCTCAGCAGCGCCGTTGGCAATGGTCACGCCCTCCTGCAGCTCAGCAGGTTCAAGAGGGTCCACGCAGCCCTGCTCCTGAGGTCAGAGGTCACACACAAAGCCAGTCTGTGAGCAGATGAGAGCACCTGCCCTGCCTGGTCCGGACCACTCATTAACCTGCTGCCTTCACACTAGCAGTCACATGACGAGTCACCTGGTGAGACTCCGTCACAGCCAGAACTCAAACCTGCCAATCAGGACCTCAAAAGTACTCAAATAAAGCAGTATGAGTGGATGGGCGGCACGTGGTGCAGTGGTGAGCAGTCTCCTCACAGCGAGGTTGGGGGTTCGAATCTCAGCCTCTCTGTGGAGTTTGCATGTTCTGCCTGTGCAGGCGTGGGGTTCCTCCCACAGTGCTGCCATGCTGGTGAGCTGAGCAGGACCGGAGGTGTGCGTGGGAGCCACAGGCTGGCCTATCCAGGGTGGCCCCGCCTCTCGCCCCTTGAGCTGGGATGAGCTCCAGCAGAGCCCTGAGACCCAAGAGTGGATAGAGCAGGAGGGAGGGAGGGAGGGAGGATGTAAATATTCATCCATTTTTACCTCTTTTCCCTTGTGAGGTCAGAGGCTGGAGCCAATCCCAGCAGCCTGTGGGTGGGAGGCGGGGTCGCCCTGGTCAGGTACACCCTAACTATCCTTGGGTGTGTGTGTGTGTGTACCAGCGCCTTGTGTTGGCGGTCTGCCAGCAGCTGATCCAGGTACCAGGGCCCGTTGTCCCAGCAGAGGCCCCTGAGGGCCAGCGATGGCAGCTGCAGTGCTGCCAGGAGCTCAGGCTGGTCTGCAGAGTCCAGAGCTTCATCCACCTGCTCCACCGCTGCTCGAACTGTCACAACACACGTCTTCAGTTTGGCCAGAGCTGCTGAACGCTAACAAAGCTCTAAAGCAAACTCACCGTTGACCAGGCTGACGACGTTCTGGATTTCTCTCTGAGTCAGAAACTCTTCATAGATGTCTTTGTCCTCGCGAGCTCCAGGCTAACACACACACACACACACACACACACACACACACACACACACACACACAGCTGAGGCCTGTGCTTGTGATTGTAGATGATTCAACACCTGTGTTGTCTAGAGTGTTACAGTCGGACTGGCACCTGCATGGCTGCGTGCTGCTTTTTCTTCGTTTTAGCCTGCTGCAGCATCTCCTGATAGAGGCTCATCAGCGCCTCCTGCAGGCCACTGAGCAGAGCATTAGGGTTCCTCAGAGAGGCCGCTGTGGTCTCCACATGCCCACGGTCCAGCGCCTCGTTGATAGCAATCACAGCTGCATGGACTGGTGGGAAAACACACCCCGGATCAACGAGCACACATGCATTTGGCCACGCCCACACAAGCTCACAGCCAATGGGATGGCTACCTGCTGCCTCGTCCACGGACAGTTCCTTGGCCAGGATTCCTCCGATCTTGTTAAATGCCGGAAGATGGATTCCATATTTATCCAACTCCAACTTCATGTTGTTGATTTCTTCCTCTGAAAGCACACACACACAAACTAATCAGCTGACCCCTGAGCTGACCCTGACATGTCTGAGGTTGTCAGCACCTGACAAAATACCCTCACTGTGGAAATGAAATTCATTATTGTGGACTCTTACGGACACTAGTGTCATATACAAGAACACACACCTGAGATCAGTCACACACACCTGAGATCAGTCACACACACCTGAGATCAGTCACACACACCTGAGATCAGTCACACACACACACACACACACACCTGAGATCAGTCACACACACACCTCAGATCAGTCACACAAACACACACACCTGAGATCAGTCACACACACACACACACACACCTGAGATCAGTCACACACACACCTCAGATCAGTCACACAAACACACACACCTGAGATCAGTCACACACACCTGAGATCAGTCACACACACACACACACACACCTGAGATCAGTCACACACACACACCTGAGACTTCACACACACACACACCGGAGATGAGTCACACACACCTGAGATCAGTCACACACACACACACCTGAGATCAGTCACACACACACACACCTGAGATCAGTCACACACACACCTGAGATCAGTCACACACACATGAGATCAAGCCACACACACATGAGATCAGTCACACACATGAGATCAGTCACACACACACACACACACCTGAGATCAGTCACACACACACCTGAGATCAGCTCACACACACCTGAGATTCTGGCCACACACCCCAGATCAGTCACACCACACACCTGAGATCAGGCCACACACACCTGAGATCAGTCACACACACACACACACCTGAGATCAGTCACACACACCTGAGATCAGTCACACACACACCTGAGATCAGTCACACACACACACACACACCCAGATCAGTCACACACCTGAGATCAGTCACACACACACCTGAGATCAGTCACACACACACCTGAGATCAGTCACACACACACACACACACACCTGAGATCAGTCACACACACACACACACACACCTGAGATCACACACACACACACACCTTGAGATCAGTCACACACACACACACCTGAGATCAGTCACACACACCTGAGATCAGGCCTAAGCACACACACCTGAGACTGGGGCCACACACACACCTGAGATCAGTCACACACACACACACCTGAGATCAGTGACACACACACACACCTGAGATCAGCCCACACACACACACACACACACACACACCCCTGAGACCTCTGCCACACACACACACAGATCTGAGATCAGCCACACACACACACACACACACACCTGAGATCACACACACACACACCTGAGATCAGCTCACACACACACACACTGAGATCACACACACACACACCTGTGATCAGTCACACACACCTGTGATCAGTCACACACACACACACACACACACACACACACACACACACACCTGAGATCACACACACCTGAGATCAGTCACACACACACACACACACCTGGGAGATCAGTCACACACACACCTGAGATCAGCCACCACACACACACACACACACACACACACACCTGAGATCAGTCACACACACACACCTGAGATCAGTCACACACACACACCTGAGATCAGTCAGCACACACACCTGAGATCAGTCACACACACACACACACCTGAGATCACACACACCTGAGATCAGTCACACACACACACACACCTCGAGATCAGTCACACACACCTGAGATCAACACACACACCTGAAGATCAGTCACACACACCTGAGATCAGTCACACACACCTGAGATCAGTCACACACACACCTGAGATCAGCCACACACACACCTGAGATCAGTCACACACACACACACCTGAGACTGGGGCCACACACACCTGAGATCAGTCACACACACCCCAGGATCAGTCACACACACCTGAGATCAGTCACACACACACCTGAGATCAGTCACACACACCTGAGATCAGTCACACACACACACACACCTGAGATCAGTCACACACACACACACACACACACACACACACACCTGAGAGATCAGTCACACACACACACACACACACACACACACACCTGAGACTGAAGGCTCACACACACACACACCTGAGACTGGGGCCACACACACACACACACACACCTGAGATCAGTCACACACACACACACACCTGAGATAGTCACACACACACACACCTGAGACTGTCACACACACACACCTGAGATCAGTCACACACACCTGTGATCAGCGTCACACACACACACACACACACACACACACACACACCTGAGATCAGCCACACACACACCTGAGACTGGGGCCACACACACACCTGAGACTGGGGCCACACACACACACACACACACACACCTGAGACTGGGGTCACACACACACCTGAGATCAGGTCACACACACACACACACACACACACACACACCTGAGATCAGTCACACACACACCTGAGATCAGTCACACACACACCTCAGATCAGTCACACACACACCTGAGATCAGTCACACACACACCTGAGATCAGCTCACACACACCTGAGATCAGCCACACACACCTGAGATCAGTCACACACACACACACACCTGAGATCAGTCACACACACACCTGAAATCAGTCACACACACACACCTGAGAGATCAGTCACACACACCTGAGATCATCAGCACACACACCTGAGATCAGTCACACACACACACACTCTGAGACTGGTCACACACACCTGAGACTAGCCACACACACACACACACACACACACACCTGAGATCAGTCACACACACACACACACACACACTTGAGATCAGTCACACACACACACACACCTCAGATCAGTCACACACACACTTCAGATCAGTCACACACACACCCCAGACTGGGCCACACACACACACACACCTCAGATCAGTCACACACACACACACCCCAGATCACACACACACACACACACCCCAGACTGGGGCCACACACCCTCAGATCAGTCACACACACACCCCAGATCAGTCACACACACACACACACACCTGGGGATCAGTCACACACACACACACACACCCCAGGATCAGTCACACACACACACACACACACACCTCTAGATCAGTCACACACACACACACACACACACCTCAGATCAGTCACACACACACACACACACACCTCAGATCAGTCACACACACACACACACACACCTCACCGGTAAAGTCGACTTTCCCATAAAGGTCCTGAATCTGTGGGGCCAAACCTTGTCTGTGCATGTAGATACTGCAGACAGACGGGCGGGCAGACAGACAGACAGACAGTGAGTGCAGAGCCTACAGAGACGGGAGGTTGTACAGACAGACGGGCAGACAGCCGGGCAGACAGACGGCAGACAGACGGCAGACAGACGGCAGACAGACAGACGGGCAGACAGATGGCAGGCAGACAGACGGCAGGCAGACAGACGGGCAGGCAGACGGGCAGACAGACGGGCAGACAGACGGGCAGACAGACGGGCAG
>JABWDL010004741.1:0-10308 GCA_015343265.1 Pao palembangensis | reverse complement strand
CACGCGCACACACACACACGCGCACACACACACGCGCACACACACACGCGCACACACACACGCGCACACACACACAGTGAAGGTCGTGCGTTGTGCTAGCAGCAGGGCGACAGCGTGAACACACCTTGTGTGTGTTGAGCAGCTCGCTGACAGACAGGTAGATCACAGGCTTGTTGACGCTCAGCAGCTCGGAGAACTCGTCCACGTTGTAGCGCTGCGCAGGTTCAGGCACGTCACACACACACGCCAGGAACTTCCTGTCAGACAGGAAGAGTCAAACAGCTGCTCAGAGCGGTGCGAGCGTGCACACACACACACACACACCTGAAGCGGCCGTGGGTCTGGCTGATGTACTGGTTCAGGGCTCTGACGTGCTCGCCGTCTCCCAGGAAGTGCTTGTTGGCGGCGGCGTGCTGCAGCATGCGGGAAACAGAGCCCAGCATGCGGCGCTGCTCCGGCTGCAGGCCACAACCTGCCGAGCAGTCGAGCACGTCGAAGCCGTCCGGAGCCACGATGGCCGGGTTCATGTAGCGGTAGTAGACCAGGTTCCCAACCACCTGAGGTCAGAAGGTCAGAGGTCAGAGGTCAGGGGCGCGGCGTGCTGCTGCTCCTGCTGCTTACCTTGTAGAGCTCCTCCTCGCTGGCTCCAGGAAACTTGGCCTGCAGAGCGTCTCGCAGCACCTTGGCGGTGTACCTTAGCCCGTACCTGCAACAGAGCCGAGGACAGGAGGTGACAGGTGGACACGCCCACTGGCCCGCGGCGAGCACAGGCCTGTGGCGCTCACGGCAGTTTGCTGAGGCTGGACGTGATGGCGGCGAGGACTCTGTCCGTCAGACTCCTCAGGTTGACCACGGCCACCTCCACACGCCTGCGCACCTCCGGGTGCGTCAGGGCCTCGGCGGGCGAGACCTCGTAGGGCAGCGAGCTGCAACAGAGCAGTGGGAGGAGTCAGAGCTCACCTGAGCAGCGGGAGGAGTCAGGAGCCCAAGAAGCCGCCGCACCTCCTGCATCCGCTTTGGGTCTCGGACAGGTTGATCCAGGCCTTGTAGACCTCCAGCGGGTCAGTCCTGATGCTCAGGCCCGGGTCCAGCAGCAGCTCCTGCAGAGCTGGACCCAGACTGTCCCGCAGGGCGCTCTGGCCGCCGGCGTGGCGGTAGACGTTGACCAGCAGCTTGATGACAGCGGGGTTACCTGTGATCACATCCTGGGGTTTCTCCACCTTCAGACTGACACCATCACACACCTGGTTAGCTGACCTCCTGACCTCAACCTGTCTGACAGGTCAAAGGTCAGCCAGAACCCTGCTGGTCCAGGTGAGGCAGCACAGTCGAGTTCACTCGTCATGTAGGTACACACAGGTCTGACGGGGTGTGTGTGAGTGTGTCTAAGTGTGAGTGTGACTGAGTGTGTGTGTATATCTGTGTGTGTGTGTGTGTGTGTGTGTGTATATGTGTGTGTGTATATCTGTGTGTGTGTATATGTGTGTGTGTATATCTGTGTGTGTGTATATCTGTGTGTGTGTATATCTGTGTGTGTGTGTCTGTGTGTGTATATATCTGTGTGTGTGTGAGAGCACCTGATCTGGTAGCGCAGCGCCTCGGTGAAGAGCTGCAGCAGCAGGAAGGCGTCCCTGCTGTCAGAGCCGTAGTTGAAGAGGCTGGAGATCAACATCTCCATGGAGGAGGTGGAGCTGCCCTGAGGCATCAGGAAGATCAGCTGAGCCAGGTACAGCGGCTGGGTCTGGGACAGCAGAGCACACCTGTGTCACACCTGTGTCACACCTGTGTCACACCTGTGTGACAGCTGACGGAGGTTGTGGCTGAGGAGTTCTCACCTGCAGCAGGTAGAAGAGGTGCTGATAGGCCTCCAGCCTCTGCCTCCTGTCTCTGCTCAGAGCCTTCAGACCTTTGCTTCTCTCCAGGTCCATCAAGCCCGACAGCTGCTCCCGGTTCTTCCTGGTCAGTTTCTTACAGTGTGTAACCACTTCCTGTCCAGAAGCAGGCAGGTCTGTGGTCACCACAAACAGCAGGACTCTGTGGATCACCATGACAACCAGAGGCAGACTCCTAACCCAGGAAGGTCAGGGTCAGCAGCACGGCTCCTGGCTACGTTCCTCAGGTAACCACAGACCTGCAGCGTGGCTTTGTTCCGGACCAGCAGACCGATCTTCAGATCCATCAGGTTGAGGTCCTCCTCCAGCTGTCTGTTGAAGCGGATGCTCCTCACCACCTCCTCCCTCAGACGAAGCAGCTCTGCCTCCTCTCTGATGTCACCGTCGCCCAGGTCGAGCAGGTGAATGAACTTCCTGACCACCGACAGAGGGGGCGTGTCCGAATGCACTAAGAACAGCGAGGACAACCTCCAGTGAAGACGAAGCACTTCTGCGGGTGTTTCCTGCTGCTATCTGTCCGACGACTCACCCAACTTCCTGTATTCCTCCTGAGCCTTGCTGGCTCTGAAGAAAGCCTGGATCTTCACCACAGCGCCCACCTGTGGACACACGGGCACACCGCGTCAGCTTCAGCCTTCGGCTTTGCGCTGCTGATGCTGGACAGAAGAACAGACGTTTTCTCTGAAGAAGGCCAGGCGAGCTCGGTAGCGTCTCCTGGTGGACCACATCTTCACGAACGACTGGATCTGTTGGCAGAAACAAAACCACCTTGGTGGGTCTACAATTTCACACTTTCTGCTGCAGTTCATCCCCAAGCCTGCTTGGAGCTGTTACCTTGACAACAGCCCTCCAGTTCACGTAGAGGAACTGTAGTCTGCGCCTGTACGCCCTCTGCTGGACAAACCTCCTCCAGTGAGCCTGCGCAGACAGGAGAAGCCAGGCAGAATCAGTCCACCAGGGCTGCAGAGCTGCTGAGGAAGCTGCCGCAGCTCCAGCCTTCTCACCTGGATGACGACGGCGGCAGGTGTGTGATCCATCAGGTAACGGCGTCGAGCCTCCAGCTGCCGTCTGAGCAGAAAGCCTCTGCTGGCAGCCTGCAGACGGACGAGCAGGGCCTCCCTGCCTCGCCACAGGCCCCGGCGCAGGTACAGGCCTGACACGCTGCTGATGACTTCCTGCCAAACACACCTGCAGCACTCACACACGGCCCAGCACCACAGGTGAAGCACAGCAGGTGAAACACACCCACACTAGTGTGGATGTGACTGACTGGACACGGTGTGTGTGTGCACGCGAGTGTGACTGTATACGTGAGTGTGTGAGTGAGTGACTGTGGGTAGCTGCCTGTGTGACTGCATGTGCGTGTGTGTATGTTTGAGTGTGTCTAACTGGACTGTGTGTGACTGTAACTGTGTGTGTGAGTGTGTGCGAGTGTCTCGGAGCCCTGCTGGCTGCCTGTGCGTCACCTGTATCTGATGCTGGTCCACAAACACACTGTTGTGTATGAAGCCTGCAGGCTCGTCCCAGCAGCCCTCCAGTGTGTTCAGGTGGAAGTAGTAGAGCGAGCCGTCAGCCAGGCAGACTCGCACCCACGGACTCCGGTTGTCTCCTGAGACCAGGAAGCACAAGTTTACTGTGGAAGCGACGGTGACAGAGGCAGAAGTTCAGACTGCCCACAGGCACCGAGGACAGTGGAGCTCCACAAGTCTGGTTCAGGCCTTCAACAGTCAGACACGGAGCTGAGGCCGCGGTCGGTGCTAAAGGCTAACCACAGACAGAAGTCCTCCACAACTCCTCAGGAAATGACTGTTAATGCCAACAGATGGGAAACTAGCTTTTTATCTGGGTGTAGCAGCCTGAAGGTGTGTGTGTGTGTGTGTGTGTGTGTGTGTGTGTGTGTGTGTGGAGGGGGCACCTGTGTGGATCCTGTCTGAGATCAGACTGTAGAGTTCCTGCTGATAATCTGCAGCACATGCTGAGATGATCCCCTGCAGCAGGATCTCCGGCAGAGCCAGAACACGGAGAGTCTGGCTGACTTTCTTCTCCTTTACAGCCTGATTCACTGCTGCTACAGCCAGACACACTGAACACACACACACACTCTCTACTGATCAGTTTGTATTGACCTGTGACCTCGGTCACCTTTTGGGCCTAAAAGTCCGACTCACGTTTCAGGGCCTTCTGACTCTCCTGATTGGCTTCCTTCACTGCTTCCTGGATATCAGCCAACCAGAGCTCAGCTCCTGCATCTCTGTTCACCTGGAACAACAAAACTAGCCTGGATCAGGAGCACAGAAGGAGCACAACACTGTTCACACTCAGAGTTCACCTGTCATAACCTGAGGACCCCTGTGATCATCTGAGGGAACCCACCCCAAGCCCAGCAGAGCGCTCCTCACCTGCGCTTTGCGCCGCCTGAGTCGGGCCAGCAGGGTCAGATATCTGCTGGCGTTGGCAGCTAAAACCTGATCAAGTCCACCTGAGGGCAGCAGCAGAGCAGCCAGCAGCTTCTGGGAGTCACCTGTGTCCACAGCCTCGTTAATCTGAGCCACAGCTAGCAACTCTGGAGGTGACACACACCAGCCATCAAACAGCTGATTTACCTGTGTGGAGATGGCAACAGCTGTGCGTATGTGCGTGTGTGTGTGTGTGATCCATACGCTCATATTCCTCTTCAACAGCGTTGTTGACAGAGTCGATTCCTTCCTGCAGCTGATTCCAGGTGAGCAGATCTCTGCACATCTGCTGCTTCGCATCAAGCAGGAAGTTGAAATACCTGTAAAGAGATGATCAGGTCACATGGCTTCACCAGTAAAGCCCTGGGAGAGCGCCGCCCTCCACCAGGTAGCTCGACTGCCCTCATTCGGGGACCTCCACCTGTCTGTCAGTCACGCGACTTCCTGTCAGATCACAGGGGAGGAGCAGCTCTGGCCCGTCCAAGCCTCACCTGTGCAACAGGGTGGGCTCCACCTCAGAGAGCCCAGCAGCCGGACTGGTCAGCAGGGAGCCAAACTGGGGCAGCTGTCCCGCCTCCAAGGCCCGATTGATGAGCGCCACCTCTGACAGCATCTCCACGGCAACAAAGAGCTCCTCCTGCTGCATCGCCCCCTGGTGGAGACCAACGGGACATTGCTGCCACTGGGCTAGGCTAGGATTGGGCTCAGGTGTGTCCCTCACCTGAGGAGCTCGTCCCTGCAGCACCTTCAGCTCATCGTGGTAAAGAGCAGCAGCAAACGGGAACACCTGCGGCAGCTGCAGCTCGGGCGCCATGAGAGCGCTGACGGTGCGGCGGGCGTCGTTCCGGCGCAGGCACGCGTTTACATTCTGCACGGCTGCATCCACTGAAGTCAGACACATGCACACTTACACGTGCACACTGAGGCAACTGGGAGTACTGGAAGAGACACAGTCGGGTGCTTACTGCTTCTGGATCTCTCAGCAGCGCCGTTGGCAATGGTCACGCCCTCCTGCAGCTCAGCAGGTTCAAGAGGGTCCACGCAGCCCTGCTCCTGAGGTCAGAGGTCACACACAAAGCCAGTCTGTGAGCAGATGAGAGCACCTGCCCTGCCTGGTCCGGACCACTCATTAACCTGCTGCCTTCACACTAGCAGTCACATGACGAGTCACCTGGTGAGACTCCGTCACAGCCAGAACTCAAACCTGCCAATCAGGACCTCAAAAGTACTCAAATAAAGCAGTATGAGTGGATGGGCGGCACGTGGTGCAGTGGTGAGCAGTCTCCTCACAGCGAGGTTGGGGGTTCGAATCTCAGCCTCTCTGTGGAGTTTGCATGTTCTGCCTGTGCAGGCGTGGGGTTCCTCCCACAGTGCTGCCATGCTGGTGAGCTGAGCAGGACCGGAGGTGTGCGTGGGAGCCACAGGCTGGCCTATCCAGGGTGGCCCCGCCTCTCGCCCCTTGAGCTGGGATGAGCTCCAGCAGAGCCCTGAGACCCAAGAGTGGATAGAGCAGGAGGGAGGGAGGGAGGGAGGATGTAAATATTCATCCATTTTTACCTCTTTTCCCTTGTGAGGTCAGAGGCTGGAGCCAATCCCAGCAGCCTGTGGGTGGGAGGCGGGGTCGCCCTGGTCAGGTACACCCTAACTATCCTTGGGTGTGTGTGTGTGTGTACCAGCGCCTTGTGTTGGCGGTCTGCCAGCAGCTGATCCAGGTACCAGGGCCCGTTGTCCCAGCAGAGGCCCCTGAGGGCCAGCGATGGCAGCTGCAGTGCTGCCAGGAGCTCAGGCTGGTCTGCAGAGTCCAGAGCTTCATCCACCTGCTCCACCGCTGCTCGAACTGTCACAACACACGTCTTCAGTTTGGCCAGAGCTGCTGAACGCTAACAAAGCTCTAAAGCAAACTCACCGTTGACCAGGCTGACGACGTTCTGGATTTCTCTCTGAGTCAGAAACTCTTCATAGATGTCTTTGTCCTCGCGAGCTCCAGGCTAACACACACACACACACACACACACACACACACACACACACACACACACAGCTGAGGCCTGTGCTTGTGATTGTAGATGATTCAACACCTGTGTTGTCTAGAGTGTTACAGTCGGACTGGCACCTGCATGGCTGCGTGCTGCTTTTTCTTCGTTTTAGCCTGCTGCAGCATCTCCTGATAGAGGCTCATCAGCGCCTCCTGCAGGCCACTGAGCAGAGCATTAGGGTTCCTCAGAGAGGCCGCTGTGGTCTCCACATGCCCACGGTCCAGCGCCTCGTTGATAGCAATCACAGCTGCATGGACTGGTGGGAAAACACACCCCGGATCAACGAGCACACATGCATTTGGCCACGCCCACACAAGCTCACAGCCAATGGGATGGCTACCTGCTGCCTCGTCCACGGACAGTTCCTTGGCCAGGATTCCTCCGATCTTGTTAAATGCCGGAAGATGGATTCCATATTTATCCAACTCCAACTTCATGTTGTTGATTTCTTCCTCTGAAAGCACACACACACAAACTAATCAGCTGACCCCTGAGCTGACCCTGACACGTCTGAGGTTGTCAGCACCTGACAAAATACCCTCACTGTGGAAATGAAATTCATTATTGTGGACTCTTACGGACACTAGTGTCATATACAAGAACACACACCTGAGATCAGTCACACACACCTGAGATCAGTCACACACACCTGAGATCAGTCACACACACCTGAGATCAGTCACACACACACACACACACACACCTGAGATCAGTCACACACACACCTCAGATCAGTCACACAAACACACACACCTGAGATCAGTCACACACACACACACACACACCTGAGATCAGTCACACACACACCTCAGATCAGTCACACAAACACACACACCTGAGATCAGTCACACACACCTGAGATCAGTCACACACACACACACACACACCTGAGATCAGTCACACACACACACCTGAGACTTCACACACACACACACCGGAGATGAGTCACACACACCTGAGATCAGTCACACACACACACACCTGAGATCAGTCACACACACACACACCTGAGATCAGTCACACACACACCTGAGATCAGTCACACACACATGAGATCAAGCCACACACACATGAGATCAGTCACACACATGAGATCAGTCACACACACACACACACACCTGAGATCAGTCACACACACACCTGAGATCAGCTCACACACACCTGAGATTCTGGCCACACACCCCAGATCAGTCACACCACACACCTGAGATCAGGCCACACACACCTGAGATCAGTCACACACACACACACACCTGAGATCAGTCACACACACCTGAGATCAGTCACACACACACCTGAGATCAGTCACACACACACACACACACCCAGATCAGTCACACACCTGAGATCAGTCACACACACACCTGAGATCAGTCACACACACACCTGAGATCAGTCACACACACACACACACACACCTGAGATCAGTCACACACACACACACACACACCTGAGATCACACACACACACACACCTTGAGATCAGTCACACACACACACACCTGAGATCAGTCACACACACCTGAGATCAGGCCTAAGCACACACACCTGAGACTGGGGCCACACACACACCTGAGATCAGTCACACACACACACACCTGAGATCAGTGACACACACACACACCTGAGATCAGCCCACACACACACACACACACACACACACCCCTGAGACCTCTGCCACACACACACACAGATCTGAGATCAGCCACACACACACACACACACACACCTGAGATCACACACACACACACCTGAGATCAGCTCACACACACACACACTGAGATCACACACACACACACCTGTGATCAGTCACACACACCTGTGATCAGTCACACACACACACACACACACACACACACACACACACACACCTGAGATCACACACACCTGAGATCAGTCACACACACACACACACACCTGGGAGATCAGTCACACACACACCTGAGATCAGCCACCACACACACACACACACACACACACACACCTGAGATCAGTCACACACACACACCTGAGATCAGTCACACACACACACCTGAGATCAGTCAGCACACACACCTGAGATCAGTCACACACACACACACACCTGAGATCACACACACCTGAGATCAGTCACACACACACACACACCTCGAGATCAGTCACACACACCTGAGATCAACACACACACCTGAAGATCAGTCACACACACCTGAGATCAGTCACACACACCTGAGATCAGTCACACACACACCTGAGATCAGCCACACACACACCTGAGATCAGTCACACACACACACACCTGAGACTGGGGCCACACACACCTGAGATCAGTCACACACACCCCAGGATCAGTCACACACACCTGAGATCAGTCACACACACACCTGAGATCAGTCACACACACCTGAGATCAGTCACACACACACACACACCTGAGATCAGTCACACACACACACACACACACACACACACACACCTGAGAGATCAGTCACACACACACACACACACACACACACACACCTGAGACTGAAGGCTCACACACACACACACCTGAGACTGGGGCCACACACACACACACACACACCTGAGATCAGTCACACACACACACACACCTGAGATAGTCACACACACACACACCTGAGACTGTCACACACACACACCTGAGATCAGTCACACACACCTGTGATCAGCGTCACACACACACACACACACACACACACACACACACCTGAGATCAGCCACACACACACCTGAGACTGGGGCCACACACACACCTGAGACTGGGGCCACACACACACACACACACACACACCTGAGACTGGGGTCACACACACACCTGAGATCAGGTCACACACACACACACACACACACACACACACCTGAGATCAGTCACACACACACCTGAGATCAGTCACACACACACCTCAGATCAGTCACACACACACCTGAGATCAGTCACACACACACCTGAGATCAGCTCACACACACCTGAGATCAGCCACACACACCTGAGATCAGTCACACACACACACACACCTGAGATCAGTCACACACACACCTGAAATCAGTCACACACACACACCTGAGAGATCAGTCACACACACCTGAGATCATCAGCACACACACCTGAGATCAGTCACACACACACACACTCTGAGACTGGTCACACACACCTGAGACTAGCCACACACACACACACACACACACACACCTGAGATCAGTCACACACACACACACACACACACTTGAGATCAGTCACACACACACACACACCTCAGATCAGTCACACACACACTTCAGATCAGTCACACACACACCCCAGACTGGGCCACACACACACACACACCTCAGATCAGTCACACACACACACACCCCAGATCACACACACACACACACACCCCAGACTGGGGCCACACACCCTCAGATCAGTCACACACACACCCCAGATCAGTCACACACACACACACACACCTGGGGATCAGTCACACACACACACACACACCCCAGGATCAGTCACACACACACACACACACACACCTCTAGATCAGTCACACACACACACACACACACACCTCAGATCAGTCACACACACACACACACACACCTCAGATCAGTCACACACACACACACACACACCTCACCGGTAAAGTCGACTTTCCCATAAAGGTCCTGAATCTGTGGGGCCAAACCTTGTCTGTGCATGTAGATACTGCAGACAGACGGGCGGGCAGACAGACAGACAGACAGTGAGTGCAGAGCCTACAGAGACGGGAGGTTGTACAGACAGACGGGCAGACAGCCGGGCAGACAGACGGCAGACAGACGGCAGACAGACGGCAGACAGACAGACGGGCAGACAGATGGCAGGCAGACAGACGGCAGGCAGACAGACGGGCAGGCAGACGGGCAGACAGACGGGCAGACAGACGGGCAGACAGACGGGCAG
>JABWDL010000465.1:0-14865 GCA_015343265.1 Pao palembangensis | reverse complement strand
AACTGGCTGCCTGTCTTTGACATTGAAGCCAGTTATTTCCCTCATCCCAGTCCACACGTCTCTCATGTTGCTCTGCTGGAGTTTGGCCTCCAGCTTCCTCCTGTAGGAGTCCTTAGCCCTCCTCAGCTCTGCCTTCAGGTCGTGCTGTATCCTTCTCATCTCCTTCTTGTCCCCCGATCTGAAGGCCTTCTTCTTCTTGTTGAGAAGAGCTTTCAGGTCACTGGTGATCCAGGGCTTGTTATTGGGGAAGCAGCGTACAGTCCTGGCTGGCAGGGTGGTGTGTTCACAGAATTTGATGTATTCTGTGATGCAGTCAGCCATGCTGTTGATGTCCTCCCCATGTGGATCACAGAGCACGTCCCAGTCAGTAGACTCAAAGCAGTACCTCCTGGGCCTCCTGATTCCACCTCCTAACTGTCCTTGTGGATGCAGGCTGCCACTGGACAAGAGGAACTTACCTTGGTGTCAGAACAACCAGGTTGTGATCAGATCTTCGAAGTGGGGGATGGGTATTTGCACTGTATGCTTCCCTTGCATTTGCATACAGGAGGTCTATTGTTCTATTGTCTCTCGTGGGGCAGTTTACAAACTGGTAGAATGTTGGCAGAGTTTTATCCAGTGTGACATGGTTAAAGTCCCCAGTGATGGTTATGTGTCACAGCCGCTGCTCTGCTCTGCTTCAGCTCTCGCCCTCCCCTCCCTGTCACACTTGTCCCACACTCCCGGCACACCTGATTCATGTTACAGACGAGCAGCAGGTGCTGCTTGTCAGTAATCATGGCAATGACATAAAAAGGGCAACTCTGGAACAACCCAGTGTCGGATCGTTGCTCACTTTCCTGCACACTTCTGATTTGTTCAGATCCCTTGTTTTTGATGTACCTGAGATCACCCGATTCCTGTTTTGTTCACTTTGGAAATAAATCCGATACCTTGCACCGCAGTTGTGTCGCTCTTGGGTCCCTTCCTGCAAACCGCCTGACAGTTATGAAAGCGTTGGGGTGCAGGGTTTGCAGTTTTGACACAGTGGAGTGAATGGTTTCACACGCTGCCTCGGCATCAGCTGTTGGGGGGATGTAAACAACAACGACAATGGCGGAGGTGAGCTCCCTAGGCCGGAAGTATGGATGCATCCCCACACAAAGCAGTTCAATATCTGGGCTACAGAAACGTTCCTTTACGGTAACATGTCCCGGGTTGCACCACTTCTCATTGACAAACAGTGCAATCCCCCCTCCTTTCTTCTTACCACTCCTCTCCACATCTCTGTCCGCCCGTATTGCTCTGAAGCTGGGTACAGTAGCTGGAATCCGGGAAACACAAGTGAAACCACGTCTCCATGAAACACATAACGCTGCACTCACGGAATTCCCTTTGAGTCTTTACAAGCGCCGTTAGCTCGTCCATCTTGTTGCCTAACAATCTCACATTTCCCATAATGATCGCCGGCACCGAAGGTTTATATCTCCTCCGTTTAGCCTTCAGCTTAGCCCCGGCTCTATACCCCCGACATCTCCTATGTAGCTCCGCGGGGATTTCAGGCCTAGGTCCAGGCAGTAGCACCGGTTTACACAGCGCGATCAGCTGGTCCCGTGTGTAAAAAACAATGCTCTCGCTCTGTTCCGCGTGGTCCCCTGTTACGAGCAGTAACAGCAAAACCAAAATAAAACAGGCAAACCAGCAAGTATCCATTGCTGTTCAAAACCACGCTCAACAGGTTAAAGAATAAGTTGAGATGTTAAAGAGAAAAAAACTGGTGCAATAAGTACAGAACAGAACAAAACAAAGACAAAAACACAACAAAAAGACGGGAGCTGCTGCGACAGGCTGCCACTCCATGCGGCGCTAGGAAGTAAGGCGCCAACAAATTACGGTAAGAGCGAAGTGCCTGTAGGTCGACCACACGTGGGCATCAGGATAGCGACAACTAGGGGTCCAAGTGAGGCAATCCAACCCCCGCAACACCAGTGATCAGCTGTGTGAATCAACAATGAAACACGGTTTGGGTACATGATCTAGCCACACCAAACAAACAAGGCTACAGCCACCACAGGGCTGACCAGGAGAAGAGAGGAAAACTACATTTTCATACATACAGCTACACCTGGAAGACCAGGCTAACCACTACTCTGACCGGATTTTTGAGCTAGCGATACAGTTCAGGTTGCTATCCTGCAAAGTCAAACATCTAAGACTGATCTGGAGTCAAAGTAACACAGAGGTACAGTAAGAGTTATATTTTTGCCGTGGAGGAAAGGCTCTACATGCAGAAATGACAACTGTAGCACACACGCAATGCTTAAACGGTGCAGGATGAAAGTTAACCACATTTATATAGAATGTAAAACACATTTTTTTTTTGACAAGTCTCTCACCAGAGAAGTTTCCCACTGAGTTAGCCAAGTGTATGTAGCTCTCCATAAACAAAATCAATGTAGTTTGTGCAGACCTAATCTGCAAGAGAGTGTCAATATGATTCCGGTCTGGAATGCACATGAATTTCATCGTATGTCCTCTGTAAGTAAAGATATGTGTGTATGCATGTATCTGATACAATAAACTGTCATCATTATATTCACTGGTATTTAAAAATTAAATTAAATATAAAATAAGTTGTTAGCATCACAATAGTTTTGTTAAATGTCATCTACCTACATGAAATTTTACTCACTTTCCCATAATTCAAAATCAAACACAATAAGCTGTCCCCATATTATACAAACTCTTTATAAAAAAAAAATCACATTTTAAATTGATTCTTCTCATCCAAACTCTTGTTTTACATCATCTACTGCTCATGGCATACAATTCAAGATCTACACTAAGACAAAATGATTAACTATTTATTGCATTTATTAAAATACTGTGTGTAAACAGCAAACTTGACCTACCAACAATCATTATTTGACCACAAATAGTTTTCAGCGTTTATGCTTTTAACTTCAAATCACATGAAATGAATTTTAATATTTAGATATCTTTTAAGGAATGTACCAAATAATTAAGGAATTAAGTTAATGAATCAGCAATGTTATAGGTTTTTGAATTATCACATGGAGCTAGCGGTAAACACTAGGCCTAAATAAAATTGATCAGATGATGATGATGATGATGATGATGATGGTTGTTGTTCTTATTCTTATTCTTATTAAGCAATCAATAGCACATGCAAAACATCAGTGCTGGAGAAGTTTGATAAATTAAGTCACTGCCACAGCAAGAAGCATTCACTCGTGGTGGAGGGGTTTGTGTGTCCCTATGATCCTAGGAGCTCAGTTGTCTGGGGCTTTATGTCCCTGGTAGGGCCTCCCATGGCAAACAGGTCCTAGGTGAGGGACCAGACAAAGTGCAGCCCACAAACCCCTTATGATGAATGAGATAATTGGTCTTGGGTCTCCCTTGCCCGGACGCGGGTCACTGGGGCCCCCTTCTGGAGCCAGGCCTGGGGGTGGGCCACGCTGGCGAGCGCCTGGTGGCCGGTTTTTTGCCCATGGTGCCCGGCCGGGCTTAGCCCGAAGACGCGACGTGGGACCTCCTTCCAGTGGGCTCACCACCTGCAGGAGGGGCCATAGGGGTTGGGTGCAGTGTGAGCTGTGTGGCCTTCTCGAGAGGGGTTGGACTCTCTTCCACTCTGGTTTTACCGATGGGGAGAGGCGGCGGGAAGGGGTGGCGATTCTTGTTGTCCCCCGGCTTGGTGCCTGTACGTTGGAGTTTACCCCGTTGAGCGAGAGGGTAGCCTCCCTCCGCCTTCGGGCGGGGGGACGGATCCTGACTGTTGTTTGTGCCTATGGCCCCAACAGCAGTTCAGCGTATCCACCCTTTTTGGAGTCCCTAGAGGGAGAACTAGAGAGTGCTCCTTCTGGGGGTTCCCTCGTCCTCCTGGGTGACTTCAATGCTCACGTCGGCAGTGACAGTGAGACCTGGAGGGGCATGATTGGGAGGAATGGCCCCCGCTGATCTGAACCCAAGCGGTGTTCTGTTGTTGGACTTCTGTGCTCATCACAGATTGTCCATAACAAACACCATCACCATATTCAGGCATAAGGGTGTCCATATGTGCACTAGGCACCAGGACACCTTGGGCCGCAGTTCAATGATTAACTTTGTAGTCGTGTCCTCGGACTTGCGGCCGCATGTTCTGGACACTCGGGTGAAGAGAGGGGCGGAGCTGTCAACTGATCACCACCTGGTGGTGAGTTGGCTCCATTGGTGGGGGAGGATGCTGGACAGACCCGGCAGGCCCAAACGTATTGTGAGGGTCTGCTGGGAACGCCTGGCGGAGTCTCCTGTCAGACGGAGCTTCAACTCCCACCTCTGGGAGAGCTTCACCCATGTCCCAGAGGAGGTGGGGGACATCGAGTCCGAGTGGACCATATTCCGTGCCTCCATTGTTGAGGCGGCCGACCAGTGCTGTGGCCGCAAGGTGGTCGGTGCCTGTCGTGGCGACAACACCCGAACCCGCTGCTGGACACCGGTGGTGATGGATGCCGTCAAGCTGAAGAAGGAGTCGTACCGGGCCCTTTTGGCCTGTGGGACTCCTGAGGCAGCAGACAGGTACCGGCGAGCCAAGCGGAGTGCGGCTGCGGCGGTCGCCGAGGCAAAGATCCGGGCATGGGAAGAGTTCGGGGAGGCCATGGAGAACGACTTCCGGACGGCTTTGAAAAGGTTCTGGACCACCATCCGGCGCCTGAGGAGGGGGAAGCAGTGCATTGTCAACACTGTGTACAGTGGGGATTGTGTGATACTGACCTCGACTCGGGACGTTGTGGATCGGTGGAAGGAATACTTCGAAGACCTCCTCAATCCCACCGACACGCCTTCCAGTGAGGAAGCAGGGCCTGGGGAATCGGAGGCGGGTTCTCTTATCTCCGGGGTCGTGGTAGCCGAGGTTGTTGAGAAACTCCTCAGTGGCAGGGCACCGGGGGTGGATGAGATCCGTCCGGAGTTCCTTCGGGCTCTGGACGTTGTAGGGCTGTCGTGGTTGACACGACTCTGCAACGTCGCGTGGACATCGGGGGAGGTACCACTGGATTGGCAGACCGGGGTGGTGGTCCCTCTTTTTAAGAAGGGGGACCGGAGGGTGTGTTCCAACTATAGGGGGATCACACTCCTCAGCCTACCTGGCAAGGTCTATTCAGGGGTACTAGAGAGGAGGGTCCGTCGGATAGTCGAACCTCGGATTCAGGAGGAGCAGTGTGGTTTTCGTCCTGGACGTGGAACTGTGGACCAGCTCTACACCCTCAGCAGGGTCCTTGAGGGTGCGTGGGAATTTGCCCAACCAGTCTACATGTGTTTTGTGGATCTGAAGAAGGCTTTCGACCGCGTGCCTCGGGGAATCCTGTGGGGGGTTCTCCGGGAGTATGGGGTGTCGGGCCCCCTGATACAGGCTGTCAGCTCCCTGTATGACCGGTGTCAGAGTTTGGTCCGCATCGCCGGTAGTAAGTCGAACACGTTTCCGGTGAGGGTTGGACTCCGCCAGGGCTGCCCTTTGTCACCGATTCTGTTCATAACTTTTATGGACAGAATTTCTAGGCGCAGCCACGGTGTTGAGGGGGTCCGGTTTGGTGGCCTCAGGATCGGGTCTCTGTTTTTGCAGATGATGTGGTCCTGTTGGCTTCATCAGTCCGTGACCTCCAGCTCTCGATGGACCAGTTCGCAACCGAGTGCGAAGCGGCCGGGATGAAAATCAGCTCCTCCAAGTCTGAGGCCATGGTTCTCAGCCGGAAAAAGGTGGAGTGCCTTCTCCGGGTCGGGGAGGAGATCCTCCCCAAAGTGGAGGAGTTCAAGTACCTCGGGGTCTTGTTCACGAGTGGGGGAAGAATGGAGCGGGAGATCGACAGGCGGATCGGTGTGGCGTCCGCAGTAATGCGGACTCTGCACCGGTCCGTTGTGGTGAAGAGAGAGCTGAGCCGAAAGGCGAAGCTCTCGATTTACCGGTCGATCTTTGTTACTACCCTCACCTATGGTCATGAGCTCTGGGTAGTGACCGAAAGAACGAGATCGCGGGTACAAGCGGCCGAAATGAGTTTCCTCTGCAGGGTGGCTGGGCTCTCCCTTAGAGATAGGGTGAGAAGCTCTGCCATCCGGGAGGAGCTCGGAGTAGAGCCGCTGCTCCTCCGCATTGAGAGGAGTCAGATGAGGTGGCTCGGGCACCTAGTCAGGATGCCCCCCGGACGCCTCCCTGGTGAGGTGTTCAGGGCACGTCCTTCTGGTAGGAGGCCCCCGGGAGGACCCAGGACACGCTGGAGGGACTATGTCTCTCGGCTGGCCTGGGAACGCCTCGGGATCCCCCCGGAAGAGCTAGACGAAGTAGCTGTGGAGAGGGAAGTCTGGGCTTCCCTGCTTAGGCTGCTGCCCCCGCGACCCGACCTCGGATAAGCGGAAGAAAATGGATGGATGGATGGATGGATGGATGTTCAATGCTGATTTGTTGACTGGCTTTTTAAATGTGGACTTGTGCTCAGGAATGTTTTGACATAAGAGAAATGACATGAGCACAAATTAAGGTTACTTAAAAATATACAACCTTACACTTGTAGTCATATAAAGCAGATTTTTTTTTTATTGCTGATGCTCATGATAAAGCTGGTTACGCAAGTATTGTTCGCAAATATGACTAATGCTGATGTCATCTGTGTTTAGGAGCTTATTCCAGAGGAGGAAGAGGAGGGACCCTAGGCAGAGGGGGGGTGGCGTAATGGTGGCTGCTCTCATCAAAAAATGCTACCCCAGAAAAAACTGAATTAATTGTTGAATTTGAAGATGTGTGATATTATATAATTTCTTATAAGATTCAGTAGTTACACTGTTATGGTTATGAGTTCACACTGCTTCTTGGTTGAATGTGAGTATGAAAGATTTCAATATTGTGCAAATGTTTGCCCTTTTTATAAAAAGAAAGTAGAAATAACAGCCCCAAACAAGTGATTTATGTTACCCTGTTGGTTTGCCTTTCGGCCTTTCACAAATAAAGAATTTTTTTGAACCACCTCTTTTTGGACACATCATCCTCATGTCATTCTAATTGATGTTTTTCTTTGTGTTGTTTACCAGTAACTTGCATATCTGTTGGTAGTCATTTTTAAATGTGTTGATTCCACTGCCCCTTTAATTCTAAGATGTCTCTGCAGTTGTACTTTTCTATACAAACTTTAAATATCTTGTGTAGTAGCAGGTTCCCATGGTTTGTTAGTGCAGAATTTTCAGGTTGAATCTGTTTTCAGAACATACCTACTACGTATTCCTGTTGTTCTATATTCAGATTTACAGAAAGCAATATCCTTTGCTGTGTGAAAAATGACAATATACACAAAAAAAAAAATGCTCATTAAACAGCAGTTGGTCATTTAGACATATGACATTGCCACCTGAAGCATCTACATAGGTATGTCCTACCTTTGGTATTAAAAAAAAAAACAGGCACTTCCCAAATTGTATTTATTGTTTTCTACTATATTAATTCAAATTGCACATCAGGGGGCGTCGTTGGGCCCCCACGTTACACACTTAATACTGTAAGGGAGTCACAGCCACATAGGTTTTGGGTATTAGCTAATTAAGAAGGGAAACCATGTCTTTCTAGCGTTCAAATCATTAAGTTTCTTTAGTAAACGTTTAGGAGCAGTATTTTACCAAGTTGACCGAAGATAAATGATAGAACAGCATCCTGACGTAATATGGGTGGACTTCAGTTTTTCTCCCCTGAGCGTTGGAAAGAGACTTCTTGGATTGGTTCAGTATTAGTGGCAGTCTGTTCAAAGACACTGCTTCTATGGGTTGTTTCAACTGAATTGGAAAAACAATTTAGACATCGATCATCAAGATTGAAAACCAAAAACAAACAAAAAAAAAAGCTTGACAAAATGAGGGAAGACAATGCACCTGTCAATCAAAAAGGTGAATGATGAATATTTTGACAGGTGGAACTTGCAAATAAAGTCATGGAAACAAAGATTGGGTTAAAACAAAAGGAAAGTGGTTAAAGGATAAAGACACTAAAATAGCAAAGCAAGGTGAAGAGCTGATGAAAAGAAAATGGGTTTAAAGTAGAAGGGTCCACATACTGTCCTACTGACCACCCCAACGGATACAAAAGTGGAAGAATGAACCATGAAGTCTGCCAGACTCGTAAGAGTGTGCCACGGCTGGAGAGCATTCCCAAGGTTACCCAAGGTCGTCTGAGCCACAAACATCAGTGAGTAACATGTCTGTGTAGATTCTCACTCATCCAGTTCATAGTTATCCAAAATTAGATCTCTGTGTCAACTGGACTGAAAGGTTTCCTTGAAAACGTTTTGCCCTCTCTCCAGAGAGCTTCTTCAGTTCTAAGTTTGCTGGGGCAGAGTTTGAAAATATAGCCCTGTGGACCATCGGCATGTTAATGGCCCGGGTGGTCACCTGAGAGTACGTGAAGTATGTGTGCTGGTCAGAGAATATCACTGGTCTGAGAGGGGTGTCAAGGAAGCCATCCACGTCAAGTTGGAAAAACCATCTTTAAACAGAGGTGGTGGACTAAGGAACTTTCTGTCACCCACGTACAATGCAGTCCTCCACTCTTTTTCTCAGCAATCCAAATGTTCACACCGTTTGACGAGACCTGGTGACTCATTAACATGTGACCCAACTGACAAAGGAGAAGCACCCCAACTGAAACTAGGTGAACGACCCTGCCAACCACCCTGCCAATGACTCTCAGGTGACCACCCGGGCCATTAACATGCCGATGGTCCACAGGTAAAAAAAGACTGCATTTCTGTTAACCTTTTCTCCTACAATCCGGTGAACAGTTTCCTTCTCAGTTCTTTGGTTCAAGTCAGCTTGATAGCATTAGCACCACTTTTTCTTTGGTAGTTTGGACCGGCTCAGAGCCATAATTCAAACCCAATCAGCCATCTCTGAAAGCTGAAGTGGCCTGACCCCATTCAGCAGACATGCTCAGCTTGTACCATCATGCTATCATTGACTAGATGCTATAATTTCTGTTGGTTTTGCCTGAAGCCGGGTCCGAGACCGGTACCAGTACAGCGGTAGGTGAGGCTTATGCTATTTGGTCACTCTGGGGGACCAGCCGCGACCATCCCTGGTGGTGGTGAGGCGGGGGGGCTGCAACAGCCCTTCCAAGCAGTTATGGGACAGGGAGAAGCTGGCAGCAGGGACAGAGGGGGCGCATTGTAGAGACGGGCATGCCAAGGGGAGCAAGAGGCCGCGGGGTTAAAGCTCAATATTAGAACCAAAATCCTATTATAGTATCAGTTTAAGGTTTGTTTAGCAATGTTTGGTTATATGGTTTTTTTCCTGATAATTATTCAAACTTTTCTAGTTAAATTTTGATGGTATGAATGTTAAGCAATGTTTAGTTACAGTACGTTTTGTTTCCAATCATTAGCCATACTTTTCTGATTAAATTTTGATGGTTGGAATGTTTAGCTATTTGATGATTTTGTCTCCTTGAATTTTAAAGCAGAATGGATGATTTCCTAAGAATGTTTAGTTTAACAATGTTTAGTATTACTATGTTTTGTCTCTGGTCAGCCGTCATACTTTTTTAAAGTTTGATGTTCCGATGGTCTCCAAAGACTCCAAAGATTCATGTTTCTGGAGTCTCCATCCCATCCTCTGCATCAATCATAGATTTCTTGTAAATCACTGAAATTAGTATCAATAAATCAAATCTCAAAACTATTGTTTTACATTTTTAGATAGTTACACAAACAGAGGCAATATATATAAAATACAAATCCAGCCACATTCTGTCCTCTGCAAGTGGCTTGTGGTTCCTGTATCTAGTGACCCATTTTATGATACCCCTTTTTTTCTACTCCTTACAAGCCGCATTGCTCCAGCCTCGCATATTCCTTATCTGAAAACATTCTTGAGATATATGGTATACTATCTGAAAAATCAAAACTAACTCCGTATAACCTGTGAGATTTTGAGCATGGCCTATCTCGTTAATGTCCCAGTAGTATTTCAAGTCCTGGGTAATGATTTACCAAGAGAATGGTCAGATCCAGTTGGTTAATTTCCTAAACTCACCTCTGGGCTTTGTTTTTGGGCACTTAAACCTTTGGCCCTGGTTCCAGGAAGAGTAAGATTGATGCTCTCTCCCACCAGTTTTGCTTTGAAGATGTCCTGGTTTACTGCAGCTTCTCTCCAGACCTTGGCCCCACATACACTAGCTCTTGTTTTCATCACACATCTTCCTTCTCCCAAGGAAATACAGACATTATTACCATAAATGACCAGTTCTTTAAAGCCATCCATTTTGTAGCACTTCCTAAACACGCTCAGTTGCAGGGCCCCTGGTCCATGTCTTCCAGTTTCATGGAATCCCTTCTGACCAAGTCACAGATCACAGGCACCAGTTCAGCTCCAGGTGGGAAGGTTTTCTTTCAAGCCCTCTGTGCTACCGTAAGTTTACCCTCTTTTTTCCATCTTTAGAGTTCCCGAGATCTCCACGCAGCACTTGGATGGGTCATTGCTTCCAAATATCAACTTGGAGCAAACACCTTTCCTGGCTTAAGTATGAAGACAACTGGGCAACTTCCAGTTTGACATTCCCATCCTTTCATTTTAGTGTCAAACTGAAACTGCCTTCCTCAGAAACCAGGCAGTAACTTCCAACCCTCTGGGGCCTCATTCCAAGCCCCTCATTCCGAGCCCCGTCCACCTGCCCAAGTCTTTTGTTATGATGCAAGCTACAGAGCGTTGACTCCTGGATGTGTGCTGCAGAGGCAGGACGTGGCAGGACATCCTTCATTCCAAGCTGATAAAGGAATTCCATGGGAATAATCCTGGTAGAAAAATTTTAGTTTACCCCAAGACGCCAGTTAATAGTGGGGCACTGTCATAACATAGAGAAGTTCTCTTTCATAATACTCGCTCGATGTCTCACTATGGGATGCACGCCCTTTAGTGTCAGCCCTCAGAAGCATTAATCTCATTACGCCAATCATAATAGGCTGGTGAATGTATTTGTCTGCAGCAGGTGGGACCACCTGCTATAAATGCCACACGCGGACGTCACCACCTTATTCAGACACCTCTTCTCGCCCAAAGTTCTCCTGGCGTCCATCACAGTGAGTGTGAGCTTAACTGTCCGCAGACAGAGCCGAATAAGCTTGGTCATCAGTCGCTCGCTCCACGGTCGCCAGTGTTACGCTTGCACTAAAGGTGTTTCCGCGTTCCTCGCTACACACAGCCTGTCGAACGCTGTGCCTGGCACCGGAACCACGGCCTGCGTACGTGGACAGCAGTGTGCCCACACCCTGTACCACGTGTCACACTGCTATAGTTCGCCATCCCATCGCACCTCAGCACGGAGATGGCAGAGAAGGACTCCCACACCAAGGGACACGGAGATTCTGAGCCTCGTTTATGCCGTTGTGGGAACCTTATCTCCAGTAGGGACTCACACAAAGTTTGCTCTAACTGCCTCGGGCTGGAACATGCCCGCCAGGCAGTAGACAACCCCAGCTCGTGTCGACTATGCCTAGTCTTCACTATGAAGAGTCTCCGCAGATGACTAGAATGCCAAGCTAGCCTGTCTGGCATGGATCCCTGCCTCCCCTCCGCCACTCCAGGCATCAAAGAGGAGAAGGGATGGGGGTACGCAGCTGCAGCTCAGTCAGCCACTGCCAGTTGAGGGCTCCCAGATCAACCTGGCCATGGAACCCCCCACAGAGGAGGACATCCTTGACCTGGCCTGTGGTGAAGATTAAGACATCGCGTCTGACTTCCTTATCTCGGAAGAGGACGGCGAGGTCGACATCCTTGTCACGCCGGCCAGGGCAGCACAGCCCATGGCCTCCGCTGCTTTGCCAACCGACGAGCCTTATCTATCAGCTCGTCCATGCAAAACATGGACGAGCAAAACTCGTCCTAACACTAACTAGCTAGCTAACACTGAAAATCAGCTAAACTCCAATCCTGTGTTGCAGATATTAAGTCCTGGATGACCCACAACTTTCTTCTATTAGTTCTATTAGTCGGTCCAAAACATCTTAGACAATCTTTAGCTAATGATATAGGCTTTCATAACAGCCTAGCTCCTGCCTCTAGCACCATTGTAAAGAACCTGGGTGTTAGCTTTGATAAGGACTTGTCTTTTAACACGCACACAAAACAAATCTCGAGGACTGCCTATTTCCACCTTCGTAACATTGCAAAAATCAGGCCTGTCCTTTCCTTAGATGCTGCTGAGAGGCTCAGCTATGCCTTTGTTACCTCCAGGCTGGAGTCCCTCAGAACTCTGCAGCTCATTCAGAACGCCACAGCTCGTGTTCTGACTAAGACTAAGAGGCGTGACCACATTTCACCTGTGTTGGCTTCCAATACAATTTAGAGTAGAATTTAAGGTTCTCCCCTTCTCTCCTTTCCCCCCTCCTTTTTCTCTATCTCCACCTCTTCTCTGTCTCACCATCTCTCCTCTCCCCCTCTTCCTCCCAGGCAGGCGCAGTGGATGGCCATCTACACTGAGTCTGGTTCTGCCTGAGGTTTCTGCCTGAGGGAAGTTTTTCCTCGCCAATGTCGCCAATACCAATGGCTTACTCAGTGTGGAGCTTTGCCCTGGGAAATGTTTCTCTTTTTGAACTCATTAAAACCATTAATGAGCGTAAACAGCACGGTGGCGACGCCTGCTGTCCTCCCCCGGCGGAGAACCACGGTTTCTCCCAGGACGGGGGTGTGTGGGACCGCCAGACGGTCCTTGCGCGTACCACCCTCCTATTGCCAGCAGAGGGCTCTATCCCTCCAGGAATGGGGCCTCTCACGGCAGGAGGCCACCCCAGACAGAGCTGCACAGCTGCGCCCGTGTGCGGCCCTACCTTTCTGCCAGCAGAGGGCTCCCTTGCACCAGAGTTGAGGCCATCTGCAGCGGAGGAGCCGGCGATGACGGCCGAGCGGTGGGCCGCTATTGGACCGGATCCGCCCGATTCTGGATTTACGCGCTTTGAACAGGTTTCTCAGGAAATACAGGTTCAGGATGATCACACATGCATCCCTGCTGCGTCTCGTACAACAAAACGACTGGTTCACGTCTCTCAAACTGAAAGACGTGTATTTCCACATTCTCATTTATCTTCCACACAGAAAGAACCTCAGGTTTGCTATCCAGGGGATCTGTTACGAATATCGCGTCCTTCCCTTATTGCCTCTCTTTATGCTCGAGGGTCTTCGTGCGATGTTCAGGGGCAGCGATTGCCCCGCTACGACGGCAAGACATTCGCTTGGCCACATATCTTGACGACTGGATGCTGCTGGTGCAGACGCGTCAGGAAGCCGAGACGCATACGTGTGTCCTATTACGGCACTTACATGCTCTGGGTTTTGTGATAAACCGGGAGAAGAGCATGCTGTCTCTTGCACAGGAGGTGGTGTTTCTGGGGCTGTCTCGAAAGTCCGTGACGTTCAGGGCACGTCTTTTGGTGGAGCGAGTCGCGAGCTTCAACTCATGTCTCGTGCTCTTCCGCCTGGGCAGGACTGTTCGCTTCCGCCTGTGTCTTCGGCTTCTCGGGCTAATGGCACTTGCCATTCTGGTGGTCCGTCTGGGCTGCCTTCACATCGTGAATGGTGTGTTCGCGAGGGACACATCCCTTTTCAGTGCTCATTGGGGGTGATATTGTCTTTCCTGCAGGACCTAATTGATAAACGGAGCGCTTTTTCTACAATTAAGGTCTATGTGGCGGCCTGTCACGTTGGGTTTGATGTGCGGACCCTGAGCCCGCATCCACTGATCTGCTGTTTTATGAAGGGCGTGGGATCTGGCTGTGGCTTAAGGGTCAGTTCAAGCTGGGAGCCGATCGGAAGTTCATGTCCCTTAAGGCTGTGTTGCTGCTGGCTTTGGCCTTAGTAAAGCGTGTCAGTGACATTCACGCTTTCTCGGGCTCGTGTTCTCCCATTGACCTCGCAGCTTTCTCTGCTTCGTCAACGGTCTTAAGCCTATTACACACGGCACGATTTTCGGCATCTTAGACTTGCGACTCGCCCTCACCCAAAATCGGGGTGAGGCACTAATCCTCTTGGCAACTGAGTTAAGTACCGCGAAGACTCGACTAATGAGTCTGAGGATGCCCTGCACCGAGTCTTAGACCTAAAACTGGATATCAAACCTGCTAGATATCCAGGCTGCTCGTGGTGACGTTGAAAGAGCTACAGCCAATGAGAGCAGACATGGGCGTTGTTGCAAAAGTAAGGAAGTGAAAAGGAACAGTAGAGCGGCTGCAGCAGAGCAACAAAACACAGATGAAGAAAATGGTTTTTCGAGTTCAGTGGACACAGGAGACTCTGACTCAGCCACTGTCCGCACCAACCACGCCGAATATTTGCGCCAATCTGCACGTCACTACCGCCGCAATATAAACAGAACAAAGGTTTTCTACAAGAACTGCGTAGTTGTGACCCCGATTTTAAAACCATTTGAAGTTGTGTCGTTCTCTCATGTTTTTTTGTAAATTGTACATAGTTTTGTAGTTTTAATAAAGATGTGCTAATCCGTGTTTTTCGGACTAGAAGACCCCCCCCCAGAGACGAATCAGTCAAAAATGCGTCATGAATAAGAAAAATAATTTGCACTAGACTATAAGTGGCATTTTGTGGGGGAAATTTATTATTACAAAATCCAGGACCAACAACAGACATTTCATAACAACAATAACGCTGCGGCCACGCCTCCTGTGACGGAGAGAATCGGGCTGTGTAGACACTCCTGTCTCAGACTAGTCTTGTAGTGTGGACACCCAATGCTCCCGCCGACCCTGTCGAGTTGTGCGGTGTGAATACCCGGGCGACCCGCCGAGTCGAAAAAAATCGTGCCGTGTGTACAAGGATTACGTGTTCTTCTATGAGACCGAAACCCTGACTCAAGAA
>JABWDL010004652.1:0-12245 GCA_015343265.1 Pao palembangensis | reverse complement strand
GGAGCCTTCATGGTTCCTGAGCCTCCATGGTTCCGGAGCCTCCATGGCTCAGGAGCCTCCATGGTTCCTGAGCCTCCATGGTTCTGGTCACATCATGCTGCAGTACCTCTGCAGGCCGGCAGGTGGCGCCCTGTGTCTCCAGAGGTGTTGCTGACCGTTTGCTGACGTGTGTGCAGAGGAGGCCAGATGTGGAGGAGGGCAGCTTCACCCCTGGCTCCAGCAGGATCTCCACCGTTGGCAGAGGACGCAGGAGCTGCAGGACGGGTGGGTCTTCTGAGGGAAGGTTGGAGGTTGAACCTCGGTGACGCAGCCTTGTTCTCCGTTCCTCCTGCAGAAGGGGGCCGAGCCTGGCTCATCTGTGAAGGCTTCCAGTTCATCCTGAGGGTCCAGGCTGACGCGCTGCTCACGCTGGGGGTCAGCCAGGACTTCAAGGTGGGTGCTGCTGCCCGTCAGGCCCAGGACGGAGGTCCCGCATTTGACCCCAGCTGACCCCAGGTCTGCTTTTAGGATGGTGTCTTGTGTGAGATGTGGAGACTCTATCTGCAGAAGAGTGGACAGGCCTACACCCACAGACCAGTCAGGAGCACCCACTTCAGACTGGTGAGTCCACACAAGCTGACCCTGACCCTCAGAGAGGAGGCCCTGACCCTCAGAGAGGAGACTCTGACCCTCAGAGAGGAGGCCCTGACCCTCAGAGAGGAGGCCCTGACCCTCAGAGAGGAGGCCCTGGCCCTCAGAGAGGAGACTCTGACCCTCAGAGAGGAGGCCCTGACCCTGACCCTCAGAGAGGAGGCCCTGACCCTGACCCTCAGAGAGGAGGCCCTGACCCTCAGAGAGGAGGCCCTGACCCTGACCCTCAGAGAGGAGGCCCTGACCCTCAGAGAGGAGACTTGTTTGTGCCGGTGCTGCCGCTGACGCGCCCCGCAACGCGGGTCACGTTGTCGAACGTGCCGCCGTTCATCCGCAATGAGCTTCTGGTTGAAAACCTTTCTCGTCATGGCAAAGTGGTCTCTCCGATTACGAACGTTCTGGCCGGGTGTAAATCACCGTTACTGAAGCACGTGGTGTCTCATCGTAGACGAGTGTTAATGATCCTGAATAACCCGGCGGAGGAGTTTGACTATCGCTTCACGGTGCGGGTGGATGGCTTTGACTACCAGCTGTTTGCCACCTCCGCCGTGCTGAAGTGTTTTGGCTGTGGGGAGGAGGGGCACCTCGTCAGGGCTTGCCCGTACCGCCCCGTTTCGGCGGGGGTTGCCACGGCGTCTGCGGCGGCAGCTGGGGGGCCCGCCCCGGCGGCTTGCCCGCGGGCGCCCGTTCCTGCGCGGCGCGTGGGGGCGGGGTGCGAGGGGCACGGTGGTGGGGAGATGGTGGACACGGGGGCAGCTGAGGTGGTGGGTGGCGCCGGTGAGGCTGCAAGTGAGGTGGTGGGTGACGCCAGTGGGGTGGTGGGTGCCGCCTGTGAGGTGGCGGGTAGCGCGGGTGAGGCGGTGGGGGGTGACGCCAGTGGGGTGGTGGGTGCCGCCTGTGAGGTGGCGGGTAGCGCGGGTGAGGCGGTGGGGTGTGACGCGGGTGCGGCGGTGGCGGTGGGTGGCGCCGGTGAGGTGGTGGGTGACGCCAGTGGGGTGGTGGGTGATGCAGGCGCAGTGGTGGGTGGCGAGGGTGCGGGGGTGGCCGCGGGTGACGCAGGCAAGGTGGCGGGGGGCGCAGGCAGGGTGGTGAGTGATGCAGGCAGGGTGGCAGGTGGGGTGGGTCCGCCAGAAGGGTTGGTGGATGAGGGTGGCGGGATGGAGGTGTCTGAGTCGGCTCCTCCGAGGCGGGGCAGTAAAGGTAAAAACCCGGCTGCGGTGGTGGACTGTAAGGCGGGGCGGCTGGAGGCCCCGGCAGCCGCCGCTGCGGACGGTGACAGTGACGCAGAAGCATCCATGTCTGACAGCAGCGACGAGTCCAGTGTCGCCGCTGCAGTCAGGAGAGCACGTTCTACCCCGACACCATGTTCCAGATGTTCCTTCAGCACACTAAAGGCATGAAGAGCGTGGACGTGGGGACGGTTTTCCCAGACAAACTTCTGTTCCTCCGTTCGGGGAGACAGGTTGTGAGACATGGAGCCACGTCTGTGTTGACCCCTCAGGAGGTTTTTAGACTGAAGAAGCTGTTGACCAGGGTTAGGAAGGAGCTGGCTCTTTAACCCACTATGGCGTCTTTTAGAGTGGGGACGTTGGACGTCAGTGGCGCCAGGGCGGCAGAGAAGAGGGCTCTGGTGTTTGACACAGCCCGAAGGAAACATGTGGATGTCTTTTTTTACAAGAAACTCACAGCGACGACCGGAATGCGTCTGACTGGGACAGGGAGTGGGAGGGGCGGGTGGTCCTGGGCCACCTTGGCGCTGCTCAGGGTGGGGTGGCTCTCCTGTTCTCCAGGTCCTTCACTCCTGCCTCGGTGGAGGTGGAGCATGTGGTGCAGGGGAGGTGTCTTTTAGTGAAGGCACTTTTTGACAAACACACTCTGGTTTTTGTGGATGTTTATGCTCCGCCCACCGGTGCAGAGAGGAGGAGCTTTTTGGAGACGGTCAGCACCAAGCTGACCTGCTGCGGCTCGGAGGCTTTCTTAATCTTGGGGGGGATTTCAACTGTACGCAGGATGACTTAGTGGACCGCAACCATGCAGAGCCTCATCCGGGATCCCAGCACGCTCTGGGGCAGCTGGTCCGCTCCCATGGCCTCGTGGATGTGTGGAGGAGGATGCACGCAGGCTGCCGTCAGTATACCTGGTCCCGTGTGGGTCAGGACAGGGTTTCTCTGGCCAGGCTTGACCGGTTTTACTGTTTCAAGCACCATTTTAATGCTCTTAAGAGCTGCAGCATCACGCCAGCCGGTTTTACTGACCATTCTTTGGTTTTATGTCATATTTCCATCCAGAATGTGTTACCGAAGAGCGCTTACTGGCATTTTAATTCTGCTCTGGCCTCTGACGGAGGTTTTAGGGAGGCTCTGCTCCACTTTTGGACTCGGTGTCGGCTCAGGAAACCCGATTTTGCGTGTCTTAGGCAGTGGTGGGACCGTGGGAAGACAGAAATCAAGCTCCTGTGCCAGCAGTTTACTCTCAATGTCACACGCGACGCCTGCAGATCTGTTGCAGAGTTGGAGAGCGAGATCGTGGACCTGGAGACACTGAGTGCGTCCACGAACAATCAGGGGTACATTGAAGTCTCAAGTCCAAAAGACTAGCTTTGAGGGACCTGCTGGGAACCAAGGTGCAGGGAGCACTGGTCCGGTCAGGGGTCCAGAACATCATGGAGATGGATGCCCCTTCTAGCTTCTCCTTCGGCCTGGAGAAGCGATCCGGTCAGAGGAAACTTATTGACTCGCTGCTTTCTGACACGGGGCAGGAGCTGACTGCGCCTGGCCAGCTCCGGCGGCGTGCTACTGCTTTTTATTCTTCCCTGTTCTCCAGTGAGCACGTGGAGAGGGAGGAGCTGTTTGAGGAGCTCTGTGGCGGGCTTCCTCAGGTCTCGGAGGCGACGAATGACCGGCTGGACGGGCCGCTTTCGGTGCCGGAGCTGCACGCCGCCCTGCAGAAGATGCAGGGTCGGCGGGCTCCTGGCGTGGACGGCCTTACGGTTGAGTTCTATAAGGCCTTCTGGGACGTTTTAGCACCTGACCTCTTGGCTGTTTTCAATGAGAGTCTGGTCTCAGGTTCTCTGCCTCTGTCCTGCCGCAGGGCCGTCGTAGCCCTCCTGCCGAAGAAGGGCGGCCTGCAGGACATGAGGAACTGGCGCCCCGTGTCCCTCCTCTGCACCGACTATAAGATCTTGTCCAAGGTGTTGGCTACCAGGCTGGGGGGGGCGATGGAGGAGGTCCTCCACCGTGACCAGACCTACTGCGTGCCTGGCCGGTCCATGGTGGACAACATCCACCTGATTCGGGATGTTTGGAAGGTCTCCAACCTTTTGGGCCTCGGCGCTGGTCTGATTTCACTGGATCAGGAAAAGGCCTTTGACTGTGTTGAGCAGCGCTTCCTGTGGAAGACCATGGAGAAGTTTGGGTTCCGCATGGGCTTTGTTGCCAAGATCCAGGCGTTGTACGGAGGCATTGAGTCTATTCTGAAGTTCAACGGCAGTCTGTGTGCTCCCTTCAGGGCGTGTAGAGGTGTGAGACAGGGCTGCGCCCTGTCCGGGATGCTCTATGCGCTCTCCCTCGAACCCCTCCTCTGTAAGATCCGCTCCAGCATTGCTGGTTTGGCTTTTCCTGGTTTTCACGAGAACATTGTTGTATCCGCCTACGCTGACGACGTCGTTGTGATGGTCCAGCATCAAAGAGACGTGGACATTTTATCTGCTTTAACAGACTCTTTTGATGTTCTGTCTTTTGCGAGGGTGAACTGGAGAAAGAGTGAGGCCCTCGCTGTCGGTCAGTGGTGTGGCGGCCCCCCGGTCCTGCCCCAGGACCTGTGCTGGAAGAGGGACGGTTTTAAATACCTGGGAGTCTTCCTGGGGGATGAAGGCACAGAGAAGAGGAATTGGGGGGACGTCCTGGCCAGAATAGAGGGAAAGTTGCAGAAGTGGAGATGGTTGCCCCCCCAGATGTCCTACAGGGGGCGCGTCCTGGTGGTGAATAACCTCGCGGCCTCTTTGTTGTGGCATCGGCTGGCGTGCCTGGAGCCGCCGCCGGGGCTGCTGGATCAGATCCAGGCGAAACTGGTGGGCTTCTTCTAGGACAACAGACACTGGGTTCCGCAGGGGGTTTTGTCCTTGCCGAGGGGGGAGGGGGGGCAGGGCCTCGTCCACCTGGCCAGCAGGGCTGCCAGCTTCAGGTTACAGTTTGTCCAGAGGTTTCTGACGGGTCCGGTGGATCTGGTGTGGAGGGAGCTGGCCGGCTGGGTGCTCAGACGTGCGGGTGTCCTGGGCCTGGATGCTGCTCTGTTTCTACTAGACTCTAAATCTCTAAATTTAAATGGGGGCCTCCTTTTTATCAGGGTGTTCTCAGGTCGTGGGCCCTGTTTAGGGGCCGTTCAAGGAAAAGCTCGACCTCTCTGTTCTGGCTGTTGAATGAACCCGTCGTTTACGGTGCCAGACTGGACGTTTCCTGCGAGGCCATGCCGGGTTTGAAACTGGTGCTGCTTCGCTCCAGGACTTTCCAGCTGAAGCAGGTGGTGGACGCAGCTGGGCCGGCGCTGGCGGATGCCGGGGCGCTGGGGCCGCTGCTGGGGGTCCGGTCCACCAGGATGCTGCAGAGGACTCTGGCGCTGTGGAGGCGGAGGCTGACTGCTGGAGAGAGGATTCTCCTGGCTGCGTACGGCAGAGGGACTGAGCCCAACCCGGAGGACCCTTTTCCGGATCTACGTCTGACCCCTCAGCTTGGCGATGCCTCCGGCCCGCTGCTGGGGAACGCCCGAGACCTGGACCTCCGCACGGGCGACAAAAAGACCACGTACTTGAGCTGCGTGAGAGTGCTCTGCAGGAGGCGCCTGAGCAACAGGCCGCCGTCTGTGTGGAGCAGCAGGCTGGGTGGAGCCCAGGTGATGCCATGCTGGAGGGTCCTCTACAAACCCCCGATCCAGAAGAGGACTGCTGACCTCCACTGGAGGATTCTACATGGTGCCGTTGCTTGTAACTCTGTGGTGTGTGTTTTTAACCCGCTGTGTCGGCCGCCTGCCCGTTCTGTGGTCGCCCTGAGACGGTTTTTCATTTGTTCAGCGAGTGTGAGAGACTCACGGGTTTCCTCGCTCTTCTAGCAGATGTGTTTGCCTCCTTTGATGTCCCCTTTGATGAGCAGGTCTTCATTTCTGGTGCTGGGTACAGGAGAGCAGGTCAGGAGAAGTGGCAGCTCCTCAACTTTGTTTCTGGCGCGGCTGAGCTGCCGTCTATGTGTGGCGGAGGAACAGGGTTGAGGGGCGTGCAGGTCAGGACGCAGCCTCAGTGTGGCGCTGCAATGTCAGGTGTCGGCTGAGGCTCCAGTTCGGTTTTTGTAGACTGTCACATGACCTGCAGGCTTTCATTGATACCTGGTGTCAGGATGTTTTTGTGCTCTGTCGCTGACGCCAATGTTTGTGTTTGTTGTGATCTGTGAATAAAGTTGTTTGGTAAAACCTCTCTCTCTCTCTCTCTCTCTCTCTCTCTCTCTCTCTCTCTCTCTCTCTCTCTCTCTCTCCCCTCCCTTCAGGGACTCTGACTCCTCCAGAACTTCTGTCATTGACTCTGGAGGGAGAGACTTCTGAGCAGACCCAGGTGTGTGTGTGTGGACTGCTCAGGTGTGTGTGTGTGTGTGGACTGCTCAGGTGTGTGTTTCCACAGAGGGCTGTGGTGCTGTGTCGTCGGGCTCCTCTGTGGAGGACCTGGGTTACCTGTGTGGGCGGAGCCAGCCGGGGCTGAGCATGAGGACCACCCTGGCTCTGCTGCACCTGGCTCTGGTGTGGAGCCGTGAAGCTCTGACCCTCAGCGACCTCCTCAGGTGAGCAGGGGTGTGTGGGCGGCTGCCCCGAGCAGGCCGGGACCCAGGTTGTCTGGTGTCTGCAGGCTGGTGGACCAGGGTCTCCTTCCCTACGTGCACGCGTACGAGCACCTTCCAGATGAGATGAAGGTGGAGGGCAAAGCTGCCGTGGTCTTCAGGGTGGAGGTGGGTTCCTGGTGCTGGCCCGGCCTCCTGGGCCCGGGACCAGGACCTGAGCTCTGTGCTGTGTCCTCCAGAGCGTCCCGTCCCACTGCGCCGTCCACAGGGAGGCGGAGACGCTGCTGTCAGTCCTGCAACTTCCTGCTTTTCCTCCAATCAGCAGCCAGAGCCTGCTGCACCCCGCCAGGCTCAGTCTGCGCTACCTGCTGGACGCCAACCTGCCAGGTAACGGGTCCAGCGCTGCTCCGCCTCCTGGCGTCCCCACGCACGGCGTCCCCCAGCGCGCTGACTGTGTCTCTGCTCCTGGTGCAGCCCAGCTCCACCCGCTGCTGTGCAGGCTGATGGAGCGTAGCGGGATGATGGACCCACGCCTGCACACCTGCGGCTCCGCCTCTCCTGCTGCGGTGCCGCGCTACGACGCTCAGGCCGCCGCCCTCATCGTGGTCACCATGAAGCTGCTCTACGGGCTCGACGACCAAACCGAGTGGTGACCACGCCCCCTCCTCGCCCCACATACGCTCCAGGTGGTTCCACAAACCTGACTGTGTGTGTGTGTGTGTGTGTGTGTGTGTGTGTGTGTGTGTGTGTGTGTGTGTGTGTTTCAGGGATCTGTGCAGTCAAATGTCTGGACTCCACCAGCCAGGTGAGCTCTGCTGCTACACCTGAGGATGGTTCACCTGGACGAGCTGCTGCTTTTTCTGATCTTCTGTTCTGACCGTGACACGACAGGAGACCAGGGGACAGGAGACCAGGGGACAGGAGACCAGGGGACAGGAGACCAGGGGACAGGAGAGCAGTTCAGTCTGAGGAGGTGGTACCGGCTGCTCCACCAGGTTCTGATCCGAGCTGAAAACAGGAAAAAGGTCGATGTTTCCAGGTGAGACAGGAAACAGTTGAGACTCCTAAAGTGCTTCAGATTTTACACATCAAGATTAGGAGTGTGTGTGTGTGTGTGTGTGTGTGTGTGTTCACTCATGATGTGACTGTTGTTGGTTTTTCTACAGGAAACAGTGGAAAAGCACCAGCAAACCTCTGTGCCTGAACAGGAAGAACAGATGGGTTGTGATGAAGCAAAAGAGTGAGAACATTGTGTGTGTGTGTGTGTGTGTGTGTGTGTGAGAGAGTGTTGAACTCTGTTTTCAGCAGTAACAGAAAAGCCTGACGACATAAAAAGACATAGAGGTTGAGGGAATCACGACCAGTTTCAGTGGGAGGAGCTTCCTCCTCAGACCAGTTGGACCAGTTAAGGAAGTCCAGACAGGAAGTGACCTTTGCACTCTTTAACTTTGCCCATCCAGCAGTTAACCCTGGAAGTTGTAGTTAAAGAACCAGAAAGAGTGGCCGTGTGAGGAAGCGTCTGAAGGTCCTGGTGTGTGTGTGGAACCTTCAGGAGTAGCCGAGCAGCTGAGGTCCTGCCTGCAGAAGCTGTCTCCTCCGCCAGCAGCAGCCCAGCAGCTGCGTCCATCCAGCTTCAGGTTCTGCTGGGGAGACCAGTCTGGAGCAGATGGTCCCAGTTTCCACCAGAAGAAGCTGGCTGGACTCTGGTCCCCCCGTCTCAGGAGTTCCTGGTACTGGCACCCGGCGCTGAAGCGCTGCCACCCCAGGTGAGTCTGAGGACCACCACCTGCTGGGTCCCGGTCCCACCTGCTGGGACCAGGTCTCACTCGCTGGGTCCTGGTCTCACCCTCTGGGTCCAGGACCCACCTGCTGGGACCAGGTCTCACTCGCTGGGTCCTGGTCCCACTCGCTGGGTCCTGGTCCCACCCGCTGGTAGCTGCTGACCTGGTGGGGGCGTGCGTTAGCAGCTGTTCTTCTGTGCAGGACGTGTCGGGGTCACTACGAGGAAGTGGAGGCCACGCTGCCACAAAGCTTCAAATGGTTCCTGCGGCTCTTCAGCTTCCTGTTGGACATCAGGCCGCCGCGTCTGTACGAGGAAGTGCTGAAGGTGGAGCGCCGCCTGTTCGCCAGACACGCCCACCTGGACGGGTCGCTGATGAGCCTCAGAACCTTCGTCCCGTCTGAGGAACGCTACTTTTAGTCGTGTGTCTTTAGCGCTGTTCACCTGTGTGGCACACAGGTTCCTGCTGTTGGAACCTGGGGGGGTTGCCATGGTAACGCTGCAGCGCAGTCACCTGAGGACAGCTGGCGTCTAGACGCTGGAATCTAGGAGCTGTGTGAATGCATCCTTGCTCAGGTCACTCCAGGTAACGCTGCTCGCCTTACTGTTGCCATAGTAACAGGGCCAACACTCAGAAGTTGCCTAGCAACGCTCAGCCTGTCGGACCGGGGCGAAATGGTTGCGTACAAGGTGATCTCCATCACCTCCTCCCACAGAGGCGCTCAGCAGTGGTTCTTCTCCCTGAACGTCTGGCTGCGTCCAGGCGGAACCAGGCTCAGGAGGAGCAGGAACCAGCGGAGAGCCTGAGGCTCCTGGAAGCTTCTTCAACCTGCTCAATAAATATGGTTGTGTGCACGTGGCTCCGTGTCCGGCTCAGATGTTTCCATCGTTATCTTGCTGCCCTCAGGTCCACCTCCAGGACCCTGGAGGTTCACCTCGAGGTGGACCTTCCTCCTTCATCTTCTTCACCTCCTCCATCACTCCACCTCCCCCTCTATCTCCTCCTCCTCTCTCCTCCTCCTCCTCTATCTCCTCCTCCTCCTCATCTCCTCCTCTATCTCCTCCTCCTCCACTATCTCCTCCTCCTCCCCTATCTCCTCCTCTATCTCCTCCTCCCCTATCTCCTCCTCCTCTCCTATCTCCTCCTCCTCCTCATCTCCTCCTCTATCTCCTCCTCCTCTATCTCCTCCTCCTCCTCCTCTATCTCCTCTTCCTCCTCTATCTCCTCCTCCTCCTCCTCTATCTCCTCCTCTATCTCCTCCTCCTCCTCTATCTCCTCCTCCTCCTCTATCTCCTCCTCCTCCTCCCCTATCTCCTCCTCCTCCGCTGGTCTCTGTGTTCACGTGATGAAGTCTGTATGGTGGATCTACTGGTTCTTCGTTGCCTGGTAACCCTAACCATCATTTACAGTCGCTCCTTTTGATCAGTAACAGCTGCTGATCGATCATCTCATTGATCGTCTGTTCTTTTTGTCCCTCGCGCTCGTCCTCGTGCTGGCGCGCTCCCGCCTCACGTCTGCCAACCTTTCCCCCACTGGAAGCGCGCGTCCGGGTTCACCGGGTTTACTGTGACACCACTGACTCCAGGACACGCCCTCGATAGGCAAGCACCCTGCGTCCGGCCAATCGCGTGGCGAGCACGTTCCTAACTCGCTCCGCCTCGCCTGCGATTGGCCGGTGGCCGCTACACCTTTGAGGCTGATTGGCTGCGTGTTACCAGCCGCCAGACTGAGCCGAGGTTTGTTTCTCTGCTCTTTCTGTTTGTGTCACAGGCGGAATCTCTGCTCCTCCGCTCCTCCGCTCCTCCTCCGGAGCTCCGCCAGGTGAAGCCACCATCAGCGGCGGTGTGAAGGCTCCTCCAGCGCCCAGGTCAGCTTCCTGCTGGCCGATCTCAGGTCTCCGTGTGTGTTTTTAAAGTTTCCGTTGTCGCTTCTTTGCTTTTGCTCTGATTATTCTGCTGGTTTGTTTAAGTTTGATCGATGATTTGATGTCATTGACGGCAGTCGTGAGGCGTCTGTGACGTCATAAACATCCGCCCTAGTAAGTGGTCACAGGCGCAGCCTTTGTTTACGTCAGCCTGGACAAAGGGAAAGTTGGAGACATTGATTGGGCGAAGCAGGAAGTTTCTAGTCGGGGGAACCACAAGATAACGTGTTCGTTGAGCGGAAGCAGAAATCTGGAAACACAAACAAACAGTTTGTCGCTGCTGCGATCGCGTGTGATGCGTTCACGTGACTGTTGTACGTGGGAAATCACGCAACTGCGTTTGCATGGATGTGGGTGCGTGCGTGTGTGCGTGCGTGGTCACACTTCCTTTCTGAAGGCTCGCGCTCTTTGAGCAGGTTTCTGCATGCCAATGTGACTGGCAGGGGGCGGGGCTTGTTTCGTAGTGCGCGTGTGCGCGCGCATGTGTGAGGAGGGGGTCATATCTGACTCCCCACCTTCTGTCACCCCCACCATGCTGCAGGTCTGTCGCCCCTCCCTCGCCCCTCCTGGACTTGCCTGACTCAAGTCTTTGTCTGGGCTCCTTGTGTGTAATAAGCAGCTTGTTCATGTTTATTACATGTGAGTGGAGCCCGGCTGCAGGTTTGAGCAGCTTGCTTGTTGTGTCTAGAACATCTGTCGGCTTGTGTGGTCGTGAACGTGCGCGCTCGGGCTGAGGACTGGGCAGATGTGGACGCTCACCTGCCCGTCAGGTGAGGGTTCAGCCTGGGGGCTGGAGTCCGGAGGAGGAACCCAGGAGAATGTGGGCGTCTCCGGTTCTTTGTCTTTGTGAGGACCCGTTTAGCGCTCCGTCCAAACCCTGCGGAGGTTGACAGTCCAACCGTGTCGCTGCCTCTGATCCATGAGCCAGGTTACTGTCCGGACCTCAGGGGTTGCTGGTGCTAATTCTTCCTGTCCTCCTCAGGCTGATCAGCAGGCAGGAGAACACCATGGAGCTGAAGCTGGGCATCGAGCACCACGACCTGGAAGCTGCAGAAGCCCTCGTCAGCATGAGCTTCTGGGGGCAGAAGCTGCAGGTGCCGCGTCCGCTGACGCCCACTTCAGACTCTTGTGACTCCATCCATCTCCAGCCAGAAGGGGGCGATGTTGCTAAAGACCTGATATCGCTGTCGTCCCTGGTAAGACTCGTGGAGACGTAACCCTGTGCTGCTGCTGGCCCCTTGACCGCCTGTTGATCTCCTTTCAGTGCATGACTCCGCCACACAGCCCACACTGCAGCGAGACCTCCAGCAGCAGCACAGCTGTCCGCAGCAGGATCCCTCCCAGGTCCAAGCCTCCTCCTGACCATGGTCCCCTCACAGGCAGCCTCGCCTGCTCTCCCCCCTCACAGACCTCCATGCCTCCACCTCAGACAGAGTCCTCCAGCAGAGCCATGGCAACCAGTGTCATCCGCCACACTGCAGACCGCCCCCATCTTCCTTCACCTGTCCCTCCTCCTTTTGCTCCTTCCACCTCCTGGTCCTCAGAGGCCACCATGCTGGAACCTTCTCAGGCACCTCCAGAGGAGCTGGACAGACCTCCTGCTCCTCCTGCCTGTTCCTCAGCGCCACCTCCAGGCTCTCCTTCCCCTGCTCCCCTCCTCTGTCAGGTTTTCCCAGTCAGCAGTCCGACAGGGATGATCTCTGCGTTTGTCCAGGCTCCAGCTCAGGTCCACACAGCAGGGGGTCCGAAACCCATCCTGCCCCAGGCGGCTTCTGGCTTTGCTCCGCCCCTGCTGGTAGGTTCTGCAGTGCCACAGGGCACTGTGATGTTTGTGGTTCCTCAGCGAGCTGCATCACAGCCCCCTCAGTCCTCTCAGACCGTCATGACCCTGGGCAGCACTAAGCTCCTCCCCCTCGCCCCTGCCCCAGTGTTTATGCCGACAGGAAACGGCGCCCCACAGACGGACTTCTCCCGCAGACGGAATTACGTCTGCAACTTCCCCGGCTGCAAGAAGACCTACTTCAAAAGTTCTCACCTGAAGGCACACCTCCGCACGCACACAGGTGACCCACACACACAGGTGACCCACACACA
>JABWDL010004648.1:0-12153 GCA_015343265.1 Pao palembangensis | reverse complement strand
GGAGCCTTCATGGTTCCTGAGCCTCCATGGTTCCGGAGCCTCCATGGCTCAGGAGCCTCCATGGTTCCTGAGCCTCCATGGTTCTGGTCACATCATGCTGCAGTACCTCTGCAGGCCGGCAGGTGGCGCCCTGTGTCTCCAGAGGTGTTGCTGACCGTTTGCTGACGTGTGTGCAGAGGAGGCCAGATGTGGAGGAGGGCAGCTTCACCCCTGGCTCCAGCAGGATCTCCACCGTTGGCAGAGGACGCAGGAGCTGCAGGACGGGTGGGTCTTCTGAGGGAAGGTTGGAGGTTGAACCTCGGTGACGCAGCCTTGTTCTCCGTTCCTCCTGCAGAAGGGGGCCGAGCCTGGCTCATCTGTGAAGGCTTCCAGTTCATCCTGAGGGTCCAGGCTGACGCGCTGCTCACGCTGGGGGTCAGCCAGGACTTCAAGGTGGGTGCTGCTGCCCGTCAGGCCCAGGACGGAGGTCCCGCATTTGACCCCAGCTGACCCCAGGTCTGCTTTTAGGATGGTGTCTTGTGTGAGATGTGGAGACTCTATCTGCAGAAGAGTGGACAGGCCTACACCCACAGACCAGTCAGGAGCACCCACTTCAGACTGGTGAGTCCACACAAGCTGACCCTGACCCTCAGAGAGGAGGCCCTGACCCTCAGAGAGGAGACTCTGACCCTCAGAGAGGAGGCCCTGACCCTCAGAGAGGAGGCCCTGACCCTCAGAGAGGAGGCCCTGACCCTGACCCTCAGAGAGGAGGCCCTGACCCTCAGAGAGGAGACTTGTTTGTGCCGGTGCTGCCGCTGACGCGCCCCGCAACGCGGGTCACGTTGTCGAACGTGCCGCCGTTCATCCGCAATGAGCTTCTGGTTGAAAACCTTTCTCGTCATGGCAAAGTGGTCTCTCCGATTACGAACGTTCTGGCCGGGTGTAAATCACCGTTACTGAAGCACGTGGTGTCTCATCGTAGACGAGTGTTAATGATCCTGAATAACCCGGCGGAGGAGTTTGACTATCGCTTCACGGTGCGGGTGGATGGCTTTGACTACCAGCTGTTTGCCACCTCCGCCGTGCTGAAGTGTTTTGGCTGTGGGGAGGAGGGGCACCTCGTCAGGGCTTGCCCGTACCGCCCCGTTTCGGCGGGGGTTGCCACGGCGTCTGCGGCGGCAGCTGGGGGGCCCGCCCCGGCGGCTTGCCCGCGGGCGCCCGTTCCTGCGCGGCGCGTGGGGGCGGGGTGCGAGGGGCACGGTGGTGGGGAGATGGTGGACACGGGGGCAGCTGAGGTGGTGGGTGGCGCCGGTGAGGCTGCAAGTGAGGTGGTGGGTGACGCCAGTGGGGTGGTGGGTGCCGCCTGTGAGGTGGCGGGTAGCGCGGGTGAGGCGGTGGGGGGTGACGCCAGTGGGGTGGTGGGTGCCGCCTGTGAGGTGGCGGGTAGCGCGGGTGAGGCGGTGGGGTGTGACGCGGGTGCGGCGGTGGCGGTGGGTGGCGCCGGTGAGGTGGTGGGTGACGCCAGTGGGGTGGTGGGTGATGCAGGCGCAGTGGTGGGTGGCGAGGGTGCGGGGGTGGCCGCGGGTGACGCAGGCGAGGTGGCGGGGGGCGCAGGCAGGGTGGTGAGTGGTGCGGGCGGGGTGGCAGGTGGGGTGGGTCCGCCAGAAGGGTTGGTGGATGAGGGTGGCGGGATGGAGGTGTCTGAGTCGGCTCCTCCGAGGCGGGGCAGTAAAGGTAAAAACCCGGCTGCGGTGGTGGACTGTAAGGCGGGGCGGCTGGAGGCCCCGGCAGCCGCCGCTGCGGACGGTGACAGTGACGCAGAAGCATCCATGTCTGACAGCAGCGACGAGTCCAGTGTCGCCACTGCTGGTCAGGAGAGCACGTACTACCCCGACACCATGTTCCAGATGTTCCTTCAGCACACTAAAGGCATGAAGAGCGTGGACGTGGGGACGGTTTTCCCAGACAAACTTCCGTTCCTCTGTTCGGGGAGACAGGTTGTGAGACATGGAGCCACGTCTGTGTTGACCCCTCAGGAGGTTTTTAGACTGAAGAAGCTGTTGACCAGGGTTAGGAAGGAGCTGGCTCTTTAACCCACTATGGCGTCTTTTAGAGTGGGGACGTTGGACGTCAGTGGCGCCAGGGCGGCAGAGAAGAGGGCTCTGGTGTTTGACACAGCCCGAAGGAAACATGTGGATGTCTTTTTTTACAAGAAACTCACAGCGACGACCGGAATGCGTCTGACTGGGACAGGGAGTGGGAGGGGCGGGTGGTCCTGGGCCACCTTGGCGCTGCTCAGGGTGGGGTGGCTCTCCTGTTCTCCAGGTCCTTCACTCCTGCCTCGGTGGAGGTGGAGCATGTGGTGCAGGGGAGGTGTCTTTTAGTGAAGGCACTTTTTGACAAACACACTCTGGTTTTTGTGAATGTGTATGCTCCGCCCACCGGTGCAGAGAGGAGGAGCTTTTTGGAGACAGTCAGCACCAAGCTGACCTGCTGCGGCTCGGAGGCTTTCTTAATCTTGGGGGGGATTTCAACTGTACGCAGGATGACTTAGTGGACCGCAACCATGCAGAGCCTCATCCAGGATCCCAGCACGCTCTGGGGCAGCTGGTCCGCTCCCATGGCCTCGTGGATGTGTGGAGGAGGATGCACGCAGGCTGCCGTCAGTATACCTGGTCCCGTGTGGGTCAGGACAGGGTTTCTGTGGCCAGGCTTGACCGGTTTTACTGTTTCAAGCACCATTTTAATGCTCTTCAGAGCTGCAGCATCACGCCAGCCGGTTTTACTGACCATTCTTTGGTTTTATGTCATATTTCCATCCAGAATGTGTTACCGAAGAGCGCTTACTGGCATTTTAATTCTGCTCTGGCCTCTGACGGAGGTTTTAGGGAGGCTCTGCTCCACTTTTGGACTCGGTGTCGGCTCAGGAAACCCGATTTTGCGTGTCTTAGGCAGTGGTGGGACCGTGGGAAGACAGAAATCAAGCTCCTGTGCCAGCAGTTTACTCTCAATGTCACACGCGACGCCTGCAGATCTGTTGCAGAGTTGGAGAGCGAGATCGTGGACCTGGAGACACTGAGTGCGTCCACGAACAATCAGGGGTACATTGAAGTCTCAAGTCCAAAAGACTAGCTTTGAGGGACCTGCTGGGAACCAAGGTGCAGGGAGCACTGGTCCGGTCAGGGGTCCAGAACATCATGGAGATGGATGCCCCTTCTAGCTTCTCCTTCGGCCTGGAGAAGCGATCCGGTCAGAGGAAACTTATTGACTCGCTGCTTTCTGACACGGGGCAGGAGCTGACTGCGCCTGGCCAGCTCCGGCGGCGTGCTACTGCTTTTTATTCTTCCCTGTTCTCCAGTGAGCACGTGGAGAGGGAGGAGCTGTTTGAGGAGCTCTGTGGCGGGCTTCCTCAGGTCTCGGAGGCGACGAATGACCGGCTGGACGGGCCGCTTTCGGTGCCGGAGCTGCACGCCGCCCTGCAGAAGATGCAGGGTCGGCGGGCTCCTGGCGTGGACGGCCTTACGGTTGAGTTCTATAAGGCCTTCTGGGACGTTTTAGCACCTGACCTCTTGGCTGTTTTCAATGAGAGTCTGGTCTCAGGTTCTCTGCCTCTGTCCTGCCGCAGGGCCGTCGTAGCCCTCCTGCCGAAGAAGGGCGGCCTGCAGGACATGAGGAACTGGCGCCCCGTGTCCCTCCTCTGCACCGACTATAAGATCTTGTCCAAGGTGTTGGCTACCAGGCTGGGGGGGGCGATGGAGGAGGTCCTCCACCGTGACCAGACCTACTGCGTGCCTGGCCGGTCCATGGTGGACAACATCCACCTGATTCGGGATGTTTGGAAGGTCTCCAACCTTTTGGGCCTCGGCGCTGGTCTGATTTCACTGGATCAGGAAAAGGCCTTTGACTGTGTTGAGCAGCGCTTCCTGTGGAAGACCATGGAGAAGTTTGGGTTCCGCATGGGCTTTGTTGCCAAGATCCAGGCGTTGTACGGAGGCATTGAGTCTATTCTGAAGTTCAACGGCAGTCTGTGTGCTCCCTTCAGGGCGTGTAGAGGTGTGAGACAGGGCTGCGCCCTGTCCGGGATGCTCTATGCGCTCTCCCTCGAACCCCTCCTCTGTAAGATCCGCTCCAGCATTGCTGGTTTGGCTTTTCCTGGTTTTCACGAGAACATTGTTGTATCCGCCTACGCTGACGACGTCGTTGTGATGGTCCAGCATCAAAGAGACGTGGACATTTTATCTGCTTTAACAGACTCTTTTGATGTTCTGTCTTTTGCGAGGGTGAACTGGAGAAAGAGTGAGGCCCTCGCTGTCGGTCAGTGGTGTGGCGGCCCCCCGGTCCTGCCCCAGGACCTGTGCTGGAAGAGGGACGGTTTTAAATACCTGGGAGTCTTCCTGGGGGATGAAGGCACAGAGAAGAGGAATTGGGGGGACGTCCTGGCCAGAATAGAGGGAAAGTTGCAGAAGTGGAGATGGTTGCCCCCCCAGATGTCCTACAGGGGGCGCGTCCTGGTGGTGAATAACCTCGCGGCCTCTTTGTTGTGGCATCGGCTGGCGTGCCTGGAGCCGCCGCCGGGGCTGCTGGATCAGATCCAGGCGAAACTGGTGGGCTTCTTCTAGGACAACAGACACTGGGTTCCGCAGGGGGTTTTGTCCTTGCCGAGGGGGGAGGGGGGGCAGGGCCTCGTCCACCTGGCCAGCAGGGCTGCCAGCTTCAGGTTACAGTTTGTCCAGAGGTTTCTGACGGGTCCGGTGGATCTGGTGTGGAGGGAGCTGGCCGGCTGGGTGCTCAGACGTGCGGGTGGCCTGGGCCTGGATGCTGCTCTGTTTCTACTAGACTCTAAATCTCTAAATTTAAATGGGGGCCTCCTTTTTATCAGGGTGTTCTCAGGTCGTGGGCCCTGTTTAGGGGCCGTTCAAGGAAAAGCTCGACCTCTCTGTTCTGGCTGTTGAATGAACCCGTCGTTTACGGTGCCAGACTGGACGTTTCCTGCGAGGCCATGCCGGGTTTGAAACTGGTGCTGCTTCGCTCCAGGACTTTCCAGCTGAAGCAGGTGGTGGACGCAGCTGGGCCGGCGCTGGCGGATGCCGGGGCGCTGGGGCCGCTGCTGGGGGTCCGGTCCACCAGGATGCTGCAGAGGACTCTGGCGCTGTGGAGGCGGAGGCTGACTGCTGGAGAGAGGATTCTCCTGGCTGCGTACGGCAGAGGGACTGAGCCCAACCCGGAGGACCCTTTTCCGGATCTACGTCTGACCCCTCAGCTTGGCGATGCCTCCGGCCCGCTGCTGGGGAACGCCCGAGACCTGGACCTCCGCACGGGCGACAAAAAGACCACGTACTTGAGCTGCGTGAGAGTGCTCTGCAGGAGGCGCCTGAGCAACAGGCCGCCGTCTGTGTGGAGCAGCAGGCTGGGTGGAGCCCAGGTGATGCCATGCTGGAGGGTCCTCTACAAACCCCCGATCCAGAAGAGGACTGCTGACCTCCACTGGAGGATTCTACATGGTGCCGTTGCTTGTAACTCTGTGGTGTGTGTTTTTAACCCGCTGTGTCGGCCGCCTGCCCGTTCTGTGGTCGCCCTGAGACGGTTTTTCATTTGTTCAGCGAGTGTGAGAGACTCACGGGTTTCCTCGCTCTTCTAGCAGATGTGTTTGCCTCCTTTGATGTCCCCTTTGATGAGCAGGTCTTCATTTCTGGTGCTGGGTACAGGAGAGCAGGTCAGGAGAAGTGGCAGCTCCTCAACTTTGTTTCTGGCGCGGCTGAGCTGCCGTCTATGTGTGGCGGAGGAACAGGGTTGAGGGGCGTGCAGGTCAGGACGCAGCCTCAGTGTGGCGCTGCAATGTCAGGTGTCGGCTGAGGCTCCAGTTCGGTTTTTGTAGACTGTCACATGACCTGCAGGCTTTCATTGATACCTGGTGTCAGGATGTTTTTGTGCTCTGTCGCTGACGCCAATGTTTGTGTTTGTTGTGATCTGTGAATAAAGTTGTTTGGTAAAACCTCTCTCTCTCTCTCTCTCTCTCTCTCTCTCTCTCTCTCTCTCTCTCTCTCTCTCTCTCTCCCCTCCCTTCAGGGACTCTGACTCCTCCAGAACTTCTGTCATTGACTCTGGAGGGAGAGACTTCTGAGCAGACCCAGGTGTGTGTGTGTGGACTGCTCAGGTGTGTGTGTGTGTGTGGACTGCTCAGGTGTGTGTTTCCACAGAGGGCTGTGGTGCTGTGTCGTCGGGCTCCTCTGTGGAGGACCTGGGTTACCTGTGTGGGCGGAGCCAGCCGGGGCTGAGCATGAGGACCACCCTGGCTCTGCTGCACCTGGCTCTGGTGTGGAGCCGTGAAGCTCTGACCCTCAGCGACCTCCTCAGGTGAGCAGGGGTGTGTGGGCGGCTGCCCCGAGCAGGCCGGGACCCAGGTTGTCTGGTGTCTGCAGGCTGGTGGACCAGGGTCTCCTTCCCTACGTGCACGCGTACGAGCACCTTCCAGATGAGATGAAGGTGGAGGGCAAAGCTGCCGTGGTCTTCAGGGTGGAGGTGGGTTCCTGGTGCTGGCCCGGCCTCCTGGGCCCGGGACCAGGACCTGAGCTCTGTGCTGTGTCCTCCAGAGCGTCCCGTCCCACTGCGCCGTCCACAGGGAGGCGGAGACGCTGCTGTCAGTCCTGCAACTTCCTGCTTTTCCTCCAATCAGCAGCCAGAGCCTGCTGCACCCCGCCAGGCTCAGTCTGCGCTACCTGCTGGACGCCAACCTGCCAGGTAACGGGTCCAGCGCTGCTCCGCCTCCTGGCGTCCCCACGCACGGCGTCCCCCAGCGCGCTGACTGTGTCTCTGCTCCTGGTGCAGCCCAGCTCCACCCGCTGCTGTGCAGGCTGATGGAGCGTAGCGGGATGATGGACCCACGCCTGCACACCTGCGGCTCCGCCTCTCCTGCTGCGGTGCCGCGCTACGACGCTCAGGCCGCCGCCCTCATCGTGGTCACCATGAAGCTGCTCTACGGGCTCGACGACCAAACCGAGTGGTGACCACGCCCCCTCCTCGCCCCACATACGCTCCAGGTGGTTCCACAAACCTGACTGTGTGTGTGTGTGTGTGTGTGTGTGTGTGTGTGTGTGTTTCAGGGATCTGTGCAGTCAAATGTCTGGACTCCACCAGCCAGGTGAGCTCTGCTGCTACACCTGAGGATGGTTCACCTGGACGAGCTGCTGCTTTTTCTGATCTTCTGTTCTGACCGTGACACGACAGGAGACCAGGGGACAGGAGACCAGGGGACAGGAGACCAGGGGACAGGAGACCAGGGGACAGGAGAGCAGTTCAGTCTGAGGAGGTGGTACCGGCTGCTCCACCAGGTTCTGATCCGAGCTGAAAACAGGAAAAAGGTCGATGTTTCCAGGTGAGACAGGAAACAGTTGAGACTCCTAAAGTGCTTCAGATTTTACACATCAAGATTAGGAGTGTGTGTGTGTGTGTGTGTGTGTGTGTGTTCACTCATGATGTGACTGTTGTTGGTTTTTCTACAGGAAACAGTGGAAAAGCACCAGCAAACCTCTGTGCCTGAACAGGAAGAACAGATGGGTTGTGATGAAGCAAAAGAGTGAGAACATTGTGTGTGTGTGTGTGTGTGTGTGTGTGTGTGTGTGTGTGTGTGTGTGTGTGTGTGTGTGTGTGTGTGTGTGAGAGAGTGTTGAACTCTGTTTTCAGCAGTAACAGAAAAGCCTGACGACATAAAAAGACATAGAGGTTGAGGGAATCACGACCAGTTTCAGTGGGAGGAGCTTCCTCCTCAGACCAGTTGGACCAGTTAAGGAAGTCCAGACAGGAAGTGACCTTTGCACTCTTTAACTTTGCCCATCCAGCAGTTAACCCTGGAAGTTGTAGTTAAAGAACCAGAAAGAGTGGCCGTGTGAGGAAGCGTCTGAAGGTCCTGGTGTGTGTGTGGAACCTTCAGGAGTAGCCGAGCAGCTGAGGTCCTGCCTGCAGAAGCTGTCTCCTCCGCCAGCAGCAGCCCAGCAGCTGCGTCCATCCAGCTTCAGGTTCTGCTGGGGAGACCAGTCTGGAGCAGATGGTCCCAGTTTCCACCAGAAGAAGCTGGCTGGACTCTGGTCCCCCCGTCTCAGGAGTTCCTGGTACTGGCACCCGGCGCTGAAGCGCTGCCACCCCAGGTGAGTCTGAGGACCACCACCTGCTGGGTCCCGGTCCCACCTGCTGGGACCAGGTCTCACTCGCTGGGTCCTGGTCTCACCCTCTGGGTCCAGGACCCACCTGCTGGGACCAGGTCTCACTCGCTGGGTCCTGGTCCCACTCGCTGGGTCCTGGTCCCACCCGCTGGTAGCTGCTGACCTGGTGGGGGCGTGCGTTAGCAGCTGTTCTTCTGTGCAGGACGTGTCGGGGTCACTACGAGGAAGTGGAGGCCACGCTGCCACAAAGCTTCAAATGGTTCCTGCGGCTCTTCAGCTTCCTGTTGGACATCAGGCCGCCGCGTCTGTACGAGGAAGTGCTGAAGGTGGAGCGCCGCCTGTTCGCCAGACACGCCCACCTGGACGGGTCGCTGATGAGCCTCAGAACCTTCGTCCCGTCTGAGGAACGCTACTTTTAGTCGTGTGTCTTTAGCGCTGTTCACCTGTGTGGCACACAGGTTCCTGCTGTTGGAACCTGGGGGGGTTGCCATGGTAACGCTGCAGCGCAGTCACCTGAGGACAGCTGGCGTCTAGACGCTGGAATCTAGGAGCTGTGTGAATGCATCCTTGCTCAGGTCACTCCAGGTAACGCTGCTCGCCTTACTGTTGCCATAGTAACAGGGCCAACACTCAGAAGTTGCCTAGCAACGCTCAGCCTGTCGGACCGGGGCGAAATGGTTGCGTACAAGGTGATCTCCATCACCTCCTCCCACAGAGGCGCTCAGCAGTGGTTCTTCTCCCTGAACGTCTGGCTGCGTCCAGGCGGAACCAGGCTCAGGAGGAGCAGGAACCAGCGGAGAGCCTGAGGCTCCTGGAAGCTTCTTCAACCTGCTCAATAAATATGGTTGTGTGCACGTGGCTCCGTGTCCGGCTCAGATGTTTCCATCGTTATCTTGCTGCCCTCAGGTCCACCTCCAGGACCCTGGAGGTTCACCTCGAGGTGGACCTTCCTCCTTCATCTTCTTCACCTCCTCCATCACTCCACCTCCCCCTCTATCTCCTCCTCCTCTCTCCTCCTCCTCCTCTATCTCCTCCTCCTCCTCATCTCCTCCTCTATCTCCTCCTCCTCCACTATCTCCTCCTCCTCCCCTATCTCCTCCTCTATCTCCTCCTCCCCTATCTCCTCCTCCTCTCCTATCTCCTCCTCCTCCTCATCTCCTCCTCTATCTCCTCCTCCTCTATCTCCTCCTCCTCCTCCTCTATCTCCTCTTCCTCCTCTATCTCCTCCTCCTCCTCCTCTATCTCCTCCTCTATCTCCTCCTCCTCCTCTATCTCCTCCTCCTCCTCTATCTCCTCCTCCTCCTCCCCTATCTCCTCCTCCTCCGCTGGTCTCTGTGTTCACGTGATGAAGTCTGTATGGTGGATCTACTGGTTCTTCGTTGCCTGGTAACCCTAACCATCATTTACAGTCGCTCCTTTTGATCAGTAACAGCTGCTGATCGATCATCTCATTGATCGTCTGTTCTTTTTGTCCCTCGCGCTCGTCCTCGTGCTGGCGCGCTCCCGCCTCACGTCTGCCAACCTTTCCCCCACTGGAAGCGCGCGTCCGGGTTCACCGGGTTTACTGTGACACCACTGACTCCAGGACACGCCCTCGATAGGCAAGCACCCTGCGTCCGGCCAATCGCGTGGCGAGCACGTTCCTAACTCGCTCCGCCTCGCCTGCGATTGGCCGGTGGCCGCTACACCTTTGAGGCTGATTGGCTGCGTGTTACCAGCCGCCAGACTGAGCCGAGGTTTGTTTCTCTGCTCTTTCTGTTTGTGTCACAGGCGGAATCTCTGCTCCTCCGCTCCTCCGCTCCTCCTCCGGAGCTCCGCCAGGTGAAGCCACCATCAGCGGCGGTGTGAAGGCTCCTCCAGCGCCCAGGTCAGCTTCCTGCTGGCCGATCTCAGGTCTCCGTGTGTGTTTTTAAAGTTTCCGTTGTCGCTTCTTTGCTTTTGCTCTGATTATTCTGCTGGTTTGTTTAAGTTTGATCGATGATTTGATGTCATTGACGGCAGTCGTGAGGCGTCTGTGACGTCATAAACATCCGCCCTAGTAAGTGGTCACAGGCGCAGCCTTTGTTTACGTCAGCCTGGACAAAGGGAAAGTTGGAGACATTGATTGGGCGAAGCAGGAAGTTTCTAGTCGGGGGAACCACAAGATAACGTGTTCGTTGAGCGGAAGCAGAAATCTGGAAACACAAACAAACAGTTTGTCGCTGCTGCGATCGCGTGTGATGCGTTCACGTGACTGTTGTACGTGGGAAATCACGCAACTGCGTTTGCATGGATGTGGGTGCGTGCGTGTGTGCGTGCGTGGTCACACTTCCTTTCTGAAGGCTCGCGCTCTTTGAGCAGGTTTCTGCATGCCAATGTGACTGGCAGGGGGCGGGGCTTGTTTCGTAGTGCGCGTGTGCGCGCGCATGTGTGAGGAGGGGGTCATATCTGACTCCCCACCTTCTGTCACCCCCACCATGCTGCAGGTCTGTCGCCCCTCCCTCGCCCCTCCTGGACTTGCCTGACTCAAGTCTTTGTCTGGGCTCCTTGTGTGTAATAAGCAGCTTGTTCATGTTTATTACTTGTGAGTGGAGCCCGGCTGCAGGTTTGAGCAGCTTGCTTGTTGTGTCTAGAACATCTGTCGGCTTGTGTGGTCGTGAACGTGCGCGCTCGGGCTGAGGACTGGGCAGATGTGGACGCTCACCTGCCCGTCAGGTGAGGGTTCAGCCTGGGGGCTGGAGTCCGGAGGAGGAACCCAGGAGAATGTGGGCGTCTCCGGTTCTTTGTCTTTGTGAGGACCCGTTTAGCGCTCCGTCCAAACCCTGCGGAGGTTGACAGTCCAACCGTGTCGCTGCCTCTGATCCATGAGCCAGGTTACTGTCCGGACCTCAGGGGTTGCTGGTGCTAATTCTTCCTGTCCTCCTCAGGCTGATCAGCAGGCAGGAGAACACCATGGAGCTGAAGCTGGGCATCGAGCACCACGACCTGGAAGCTGCAGAAGCCCTCGTCAGCATGAGCTTCTGGGGGCAGAAGCTGCAGGTGCCGCGTCCGCTGACGCCCACTTCAGACTCTTGTGACTCCATCCATCTCCAGCCAGAAGGGGGCGATGTTGCTAAAGACCTGATATCGCTGTCGTCCCTGGTAAGACTCGTGGAGACGTAACCCTGTGCTGCTGCTGGCCCCTTGACCGCCTGTTGATCTCCTTTCAGTGCATGACTCCGCCACACAGCCCACACTGCAGCGAGACCTCCAGCAGCAGCACAGCTGTCCGCAGCAGGATCCCTCCCAGGTCCAAGCCTCCTCCTGACCATGGTCCCCTCACAGGCAGCCTCGCCTGCTCTCCCCCCTCACAGACCTCCATGCCTCCACCTCAGACAGAGTCCTCCAGCAGAGCCATGGCAACCAGTGTCATCCGCCACACTGCAGACCGCCCCCATCTTCCTTCACCTGTCCCTCCTCCTTTTGCTCCTTCCACCTCCTGGTCCTCAGAGGCCACCATGCTGGAACCTTCTCAGGCACCTCCAGAGGAGCTGGACAGACCTCCTGCTCCTCCTGCCTGTTCCTCAGCGCCACCTCCAGGCTCTCCTTCCCCTGCTCCCCTCCTCTGTCAGGTTTTCCCAGTCAGCAGTCCGACAGGGATGATCTCTGCGTTTGTCCAGGCTCCAGCTCAGGTCCACACAGCAGGGGGTCCGAAACCCATCCTGCCCCAGGCGGCTTCTGGCTTTGCTCCGCCCCTGCTGGTAGGTTCTGCAGTGCCACAGGGCACTGTGATGTTTGTGGTTCCTCAGCGAGCTGCATCACAGCCCCCTCAGTCCTCTCAGACCGTCATGACCCTGGGCAGCACTAAGCTCCTCCCCCTCGCCCCTGCCCCAGTGTTTATGCCGACAGGAAACGGCGCCCCACAGACGGACTTCTCCCGCAGACGGAATTACGTCTGCAACTTCCCCGGCTGCAAGAAGACCTACTTCAAAAGTTCTCACCTGAAGGCACACCTCCGCACGCACACAGGTGACCCACACACACAGGTGACCCACACACA
>JABWDL010004639.1:0-12388 GCA_015343265.1 Pao palembangensis | reverse complement strand
GTCTGTTTAAAGGAAGGGAGGGGAGCTTCTTGAAGGTGGGGGTCATAAGACTTTTGGGTCAGCGTGCTTCACTGTCTGGAGTCCACACACATGCAATAATTGTAATAACCTTCTGCAGAAAAGATAGTAGCAAATGAGATATTTCTTAACTGGTCATTGAACAGACACAACTGACAGTGTTTTAATCACTATCTGTCTCAGTGACATTGTCTGGATTAAATAATGTCCATGCTCATGTCAAAGCAGAAGACCGTGGACTGAAGGGGTTGCCATGTTTGGTCACTTGCTGGACTAATTGGCTGCAAATGTCTGTTAACCTTTTCTAAATAACTGAAACTAAAACTAAAATGAATGATTGTCTATTTTATAATAGACACGTGGCACAACAATGATCAGGATTTCGGTTTAAAAACAATCAAACCAAAAACCAATCATGCATTTTAGAGAAATATTTATTTTGGTAAAAGAGATGATAAACCAAGTTGTTATTAGCTGATAATGCAGTTTAAAACAGTGCACCTTTGATGCGTCTGGTCTCGGAAAGTAGTCAGAAGAGAACGCAGAATTGAATGCCCGGAAAGGAGGATAACAGCGTGTATCTGGCAACCAGTCAGTCAGCCGTTCTATTCGGCGGTATAAAGTTAATTCTAACATTAAACTCTCGCTCCTTCTTTTGATTTTTCTTAATTACTACGATTATATCGGTCAGTAATTTCATCTAGGACTGTTGTAGTTAACGTAATTTTGACGCACATTAGCCGTGGCTAATTTTTATAGCATACATTAGCAGGGTTGGAATCTTGAGGGGCGGCGAGGCTGCTAAAGCTGCCGCTAGCTAGCAGCGATCCAACCAGCACTGTTTAGTCGGCTCACTGTGAAACAATTTTCACAGTTCAAGTGAATAAACCCACGTCTCTGGTGTGTGCTGTTGCGTATTTGGTAGCTTGTCCCCGAATGTTTGCACTGGTCTTATTAAGGCTGTCCCCTCATTTATCAGTTGCTCCAGACACCATCAACAACCACGTGAAGACGTGCCGGGAGGAGAAGAAAAGCCTCCACTTCTTTGCTCCAGAATATGGAGGTAGGATCATCTTGGCCTCTGGTGTCTTTACGCTCTTTGTTTCTTTTGTCAGCAGCGTTTGATCGTAGTGATAGTAAGCAGCTTCATCTTCTTTCAGCTGTTGCCAACGTTACCACAGCCGTGGATATTTATTCCTTTGGAATGTGCGCCTTAGAGGTAAGCTGTTACTCTGTGATGTCACTCAACACTTGGGCAATAACTTGAAGATGTGTTGGGGAACAGGAAGGTGGTCGCTGTTGCTTTGCGTCACGCCTCTGTCCACACGCTTCCTCAGATGGCTGTGTTGGAAATCCAGAGTAATGGAGATTCCTCTTATGTGTCCCAAGAAGCCATCAACAGTGCCATTCAGTCCCTGGAAGACCCGCTGCAGCGGGTGAGTCCGACGGCTACAAGCATATCACTCTGGGAGTGAAATCACTGTCACTTCTTATTTTTGCTGCTTCATCTGCGTGTTTGCAGGAGTTTATCCAGAAGTGTCTGGAGGTGGATCCCAGTAAGCGACCCACTGCTAAGGAGCTCTTGTTCCATCAAGCCTTGTTTGAGGTGCCCTTACTTAAGCTGCTGGCTGCCCACTGCATCGTCAGCCACCAGCGTGAGTGGACACACGCGCAAACACACCCTGAATTATGTCGGTTGCAAATACTGCAGGGGAATCGACAGTGGTGCTTTTATTTTGGAAAAAATAAAGGATGTGATCTGATTGCAGTTTTTTTTTTATGTTTCCTGGCAGATATGATTCCAGAAAACGCTCTGGAAGAAATGACCAAGAACATGGACCCTAATTTGGTGATTGTTGAGGCCAAAAACGGAGTGCAAATGAAGTAGGTTTAAGCATTCTTGTAGCATTTATACATGTGACCACTGAACAGCACCCGATCTCACCTGCAAGGCTGGAATCTCGTCATCTTTCAGCCATTAACCACTTTTTCCTTTGCTTTTTCAAGGCTCTCACAGTTTCCCGCCCTCGAGCTGGACAAGTTCTTGGAAGATGTGAGGTAAGAAAAAGAAAACGTGCAGAGACAGCGTGCGCGAACCTTCCTGCTCTTGTCACGAAATCTTTTTTATTTCTGACGTTCCAGGAATGGCATCTATCCTCTGATGGCGTTCGGGATACCGTGTCCACAACAGCCTCAGCAGGAGGCGGTGAAGTCGCCCATAGTGCCCCCCTCGGTGAAAACTCCCACTCCGGAACCCGCAGAGCTGGAGACCAGAAAAGTAAGAACCAGAACCACCACTAGAGAAGCCCATTTCTGTAGACACAGTGGTCACTCAAGAGGTTCTGCTCTGTCCCAGGTCCTCCAGATGCAGTGCAATATTGAGCCCATTGATGAGGGCACCAAACACCATGTGAGTAGTGTTGCTGCTCTGACCATCTGGAAGGTTTATGTGAAAGCTGAAGGCTTCTTCTCTTCTCTGCTGCAGCTGACGCTACTGTTGAAGCTGGAGGATAAACTGAACAGGCACCTAAGTTGCGATTTATTACCAAGTGAGTGTGTCTGTTTAAGAGCTGTGATACGAACCTCTGATTGATCTACATCCTCTGCCCCAAAGCATGCTGGGTGCTTAAAGACAGTTGTTGGACAAACATAGGAAATTAGGAGTTAGCAACTGCTAACTGGCTTGTGTTGCGTCGGTGTGCCTTCTCAGATGAGGGCGTGCAGGAGTTGGCCGTGGAGCTCGTTCAGCTGGGCTTCATCAGCGAGGTAAACGCAGTTTTCTAAATCCATCAGCACTTTGTTTAGAGTGCACCACGCTTCAGTGGTTTTAACCCTGCTCTCTCTCTCTCTCTCTCTCCATACCAGAGCGATCAGCCACGGCTTGCGTCTGTTCTCGAAGAGGCCTTCTCAAAGTTCTACAGCCGTAACGATTCTCTCAACCCTGTGACTGTCTCCTCCTAGGAGAGGAACTAGGCCTTGTTTTCAAACCTCCTCATCCTCTTCATCAGGACTAGCTTTCTGCTCCAGCTGAGTCGAAGAAAAGTTTTCGCGAGGGCAGAGGAGGAAGCCTTCTGTTCCTGTACCTTCTGATGGGAAAAGCTGCCACTGAGTGGTCATTGCATTTTTTTTGTCCTTCTCCCATCCAAAACAGCCATCTGTTTCTCTTTTAAAGAGGAATTCCTTGTGCAACTTGAAGGATGCTACAAATGTTTTCACGTTTGGCTTGTTCTGTTCAGTTCTAAATGCTAAAGGTGTTAGCCACAAACAGGCTAACGGCAGTATTTTCCTAAAGTCAGTATTAAAACTGTAAGTGTTTTTACTTTACTGTCATAGTCATCTGTATGAAAATCAGCTTTGTCCTGGCACACCGAAGCATAAATCTAGTTGTTCAAAAACATTCTCTTCTCTCGACTGAGTGAGGCTTCTTCCTACCTTTTTTTTTTTTTTGTTATGACTCTTGAATGCATAATGTTAGTAATGCAATGTCACTTTTACTTCAAAATTAATTCTTACAGCATATTCATGAAAGATGCAAATTAAGATATTGAACAGCTACAGCTAGCATATTAGACGTCAAACTATTTATTTGTGTCTTTTCGGAAGCATATGTGTACTGTGATTCACTTCAGGCACGGAGGTGGTGGTTTGAATGTAAGCTTTTAGTCGCTCTTTCTTTAAACCTGTGCTTGTTTTCTGTCAGAGGGTGTCATCACCTGACCGTGGTCCAGCTCTTACTACTGTAGCTTCCGGTATGGTAGCCGTTTGCAGTACTAATCATATATTGAGAGCTCCGTTTTAAGTGGTCTGGAAAGGTCGAGGCTGTTTTTGGGTCTGACATGCAAGCAGCACCACCCAGTAACCCGTCTGTTAGCCTGTTTGGGGATCTTCTGCTGTTCACCGTCTTTGTATCGTATTTTGAAATGCCCCGTGGCCTCGGCCTGCATGGCACCAACAGAATGAAGTGGGAGGTGGCGTTGGCGGTTAATGGTGATCCAGTCCCGTCTGTTCCATGCTGTGACTATCTTCTGACAGGGTGTGTAGATAACTGCGAGACACGAGTGGAGAGACTGCCTGGCATCCGTGTAAATGTGCATTGTTTGCTGGACACTGTGCTGTTTCTGCAATACATTTACCCTCCTTTTTCACTTCCTGAAATAAAAATGTACACTATCAGCACCTCCCTGCTGCTGCTGCTCTGTTCTGGGTGAGAGAATCAGAAGCCACACAGCCTGCTGACGTGTCGGTTCTGCATCAGAACTACCTGAAGCCCTGGTGGATGAAAAAAGACAAAACCAACGACACGATTCAAACGTCTGAAATATTTATACAAAACATCCAATTCACCTGTATCAGGAGTGTGGTTCTACCTTCAGAGACTCATTGCTGCTTGAATTATTGTTCAAAAACTGTAGCCCTTGTACAATTTAATTCATGTACATACTTTACGTCACAATGTGTGCTCAAAAACAGTCGAACAGAACACATTTCATGCTGACAAACACGTTGCCGTACAAAATTACAGCAGTATAATAAAAGTACAGTGAGACTAAAAAATAGTTCTGATATAAAACACCATATAAACACTAAATAAAAAGCTACCAAAATGGTGATATCCAGTCAAACATCTTCAGATGCATTATTTAGTTTTGTACAGTGTGAACTGGAAAAAAAAAATACAAAAACAGTACCTAGCACTTCAAACACATTACTCTCACATTTAATAGGTATTTTACTTCCCAGTATGAAAGTAGAGTATATAGGCACAGTATTCAAAGTCGTTTCAAAACCATTCCGCCTTCAGCTCATGGCAGCATCATGTTTTGTGTGACCGAACCCCCAACGACTGTGGCCGAACATGGAAACATGGTCGGGATAGACGTGATCTCAGCTGATTTTACTGCATCACTTTGGTTTCATCATGTTCCGGCACCTCAAATCACCAAAGTTGGTCCCCGACTGCAGCCAAAAACACTAGTTGATGTGTGGAGTGAATTCGACAAACACTCCACTTCTCTGAATTCCAGCAGTTCCAACAAGCTCAATTCACTATTTACAGACACAGACAACAACATCTCCTCTTAAAGCTGCTCGAATTTCATTTAAATCATCTTTTTGCTTGGATGGAATTGTACATTTTTTGATTGGATATGCTGTATTTGAATCTACTCAAACATTTTTCCCCATCAAAAACCTGATAATGTCTGTAAAAATGTAAAATACAAAACTGCGAAGAGAAAGTGCACACCTGCTCTGTGGTGCCATGCTTTCCGTTTAAATCGTGCACTGTTGTGCAGCAAGCTTGGAACTGCAGTGTGAGCACTTCATTTAGTGCCAGCTAGCAAGAGAACCATACAACCAAAAAAGCTGAAAACATGGTGGAAGTGTAAATGAGGGGAAAAAAAAGAACTAAATATTTTTTTTTAATAAATGGTGCACTGTTGAAGCCTTTGTGGTCATATCCATGCTGGCAAGTAGGATTAAAACACTACATGACACCTGTTCAAGTGGAATTTAAACACCTGCATGGCACCACAGGTAAAGTGAGTTTTTCCACCGTTCTGTTATGTTTCCCAGTGATTTTGACCATTTTATTTATGGCTGCATAAGGAATATTTATTTTCCCCAAAAGATGAGGGCTGAATGGTCCTTGTGCATACTGGTTTGCTGTCATGGCTTAACTTTTTTTCTTGTTTTTTTGTTCAGAGGGTTGTTTTTTTTCTTATTTAAACACCTACTAACGGTCACTCACTTGATTAAAAAAAGTTAAATTTAATTTTAGTGCCCTGAAGAGGATTTATAGTTACAGCATGTAGGTTTTCAGGGAAGAATTTTTTTCATCTGTGATATGAATCATTTACTTATGTGAACTCATTTTTGGGCTGCAGCTTTCTTGAACAAAGCATTATAAAGAGTTGTAGATTTGTATAAATAAATTTGCTTGTGTGGAAATCAAGCTACAGTCTCATTTTGACAAATCTACAGGGTCTAGAAACATACAGAGAGACTGGCAGAATCCTTATTTCTCAAAGTCAAGCAAACGGATCAGCACCATCAGTGGATGGCTCTGCTTCCGCTCGCTGCCGAGTCTCAGTCAAAAACTCCGTCAACCAGCAGGGTGTGCTGGGTCAGTCAAACAGCTCCGGGGGAGGTGAACACACCTTCACTTCCTCAGACACTGGTACATCAGTGCTCGCGGAGTCAGCATGTAGCGCTCAGAGTTGAGTAACTTGGTGAGATACTGTGGTACCGGAGGGCGGGGGGCCATGTAGGACACGCCAGGACTGACGGCCATCACCTCTGCGATCTTCTGCTTCATCTCCCTGATCTCCCGGTCCTGCTTAATCACTTTATCTGTCACAGACACACACACACACACACACACACACACACAGAAAACTCACTGTATTACAGGGAGGTGAAAGCAAGTACCAACGCTGAACTTCAAATGGAAGAATTATTAACGTATTAAGCGCCACCTGGTGGCCGATAGAAATATTACCACTACATCTATACCTGAAAATATGATGAGAATTAAAACAAAATTAAACAAAATTAAAACCTACAGCTGATTTGTTAATGATTATAATTTAACAAATTTGTTTAGGGGATATTTTTTTGTTAGTTGTTATTATATTTTTCTATAGCAAAATTAAAAAAAAATTACAAAACAATTTAAGCAATTAGAGCCATCAAAATCAGTCATACTGCACAAGAATTGTAAACCCATGACAAGTGTGATGGGGCACTACAAAGAAGAGTAGACAGAGAAACCTTGAGCGATTTCCAGCTGTCTGCGAGTGTCTCCCAGCACCGAGAAGAGGTCCAGCTTGATGCGGGTCTCGGCGCTCAGATTGCACTCCAGATGCTGTGCTTTCTCCTGCATGGCTGACAGGGTGGACAGCAGCATGTCCGTCTCTTTCTCTACACGCTGGTACTTTCCCAGAGCCTGCGTCCAGACAGAGCACAAAACGTGAGAACGTGTGGAACCTTCTCCACCGACTCCAACTCCAGTGACTTTCCAGTGCATCTGGTTCCCCTCCAAGTGTTCCCCACATGCTCAGGTTTACTCACTTGGGGAAGCAAAGAGGACACAAGCACACTGATGATGATCTGGCCAGCCATTCAAAAAACATGGAACCTGCAGCTACAGCAGAGATCCGCAGGGGGAGGATTCCTTCAGCCTGTCCACTTTGGACAGTTTCTGCGTGTTCTAGTGTGATGTTTTTATGAAAGACCTGGCTCTGGTGCCGACATGCTTCATGGAAGATACGCCACCAAAATGAAATCAAAGACCACAAAGCACCACGACAACAACAGAGACAACCACACAGCAACACTTCAGACTGATGAGGTGCAAAATTTTCACTGCGAGGCACCAAACAGAACATTTGCAAAAATACAATATAGCCGATTTCATGGTTCACAGTTTCTCAGAGTTCTACAAACACACAGAAGTAAACACGAGGACAAAATAAATAAATAAATAAAACAAACTACACAACCAAACAGCACCACAGGAGGCTCACTAGACACTCACAAGTTCATTCCAAGATAGTGTAAAAAGATACCTCAACTTCACTCTCTAGCTCTACCACACGACTCTCTGTCACTTGACACTCCAGCTGTAGTTGTCTGTACTCTGTCTCTAGCTCTTTAACTCTTTTCCTTAACATTTGGCTCTCACAGTGCTCCTGCCTGCTGTCGAGATGGGAGAGAATAAGAGTTTGAGATCTGACAGAGGGGGACGAAGACCAGATCACACAGAGAGAAAGATTTAGCATTTTTCCCCTGATATTTATGTGGTCCACAAGTACTGAAGCTAGACTGATAGTTGCTAATTATTCACTGTTAAAATGAAAAATTGGCATTCTCGATTAGCGATTAGTAGAGTAGAGAGCCTTGGCTTTCATTGTCATTTAATTTAAATTTATTCCAGACGGCATTTAGTAAACAGTACATTACAGTATCACATTATTGCAATTTTGTTCTGCATATTGCATATAGACTTTGTTCTCTGCTCTAGTCATTATGCTAAACTGAGCTTACCAGGAACGTCCACCTTTAAGAGTTTGACAGAAGAATTTAACAATGCAGGGTAAAAGTAACAACAGTAGAACTTCTACCTGCTAGTGAGATTCCGAGCTGTGTTGGCGGCTTCCTCAAGTTTCTGAGCCTGAAGATCAGCTAGTTGTTTCTCCACACACAGTCTGGCCTCTGTCTCTGCTCTGGTCTTCTTCTCTAGCATCGCGCTGCTCTGTTTGTCCTTCTGCTTGGTTTTAGTCAGACAAACAATCCTAAAGACAAAGTATGGAATTCGCTTAAAAAAATAAAAAGTCACCATCAGTGACGCATTTGAACTCACAAACACTCTCTTGTCATCAATGTAGTGTTCAAGTAATGCTTTCAAGTAGTTTTTTTCCAAGTGTTCTACCTAATGTACATGTTTTTAGGGCCTCCTTCAATAAAATACCCATTTTATTATCAGGTAATGTGGTGTGGTACCCAAAGTACCCAGCAGGGGGCTCCCCACGGGGCGCCTGCCTGACTCACTTGCTCTGCAGCAGGACGTTGGACTGTCTGAGCAGCGACACCTCTGGTCTTAAGCTCCTCTCACTGTTGGTCAGGTTGCAGATGTGACTCCGCAGCTCTTGCTCGCTCTGTCTGCTGGTCTGCAGCTCAGATTTCAGCCTCCTCAGCTCCTGCTCCAGCCTAAAGGGGACAGAAAAACAGAGCTCTTAAAGAGGTGGTCGCAGCCACGAGTGTGGGCTCTGAGCCAGAACACTGCCATACTTGAGCTGTTCTGTGTGGTGACTCTGAGCTGCTGTGGCGTTTCTCTCTGGCACGTCAGAGTGAGGAGCGGCTATTTTGCAGCTGGATCTCTGCTTCTTCTCTGTCCTCCCTGCGGGCGGGGAAGGAGTGTTTGTGCTGCCTCTCCAGGCCTTTGGCGAGGAGCTCTTTGTTGCTCGCGTGGCTTTGCTTCCAAGCTCGTCTTGAGGTAGATTTTCTGTTGGTGCTTCGGCTCGCCCGCTGCCACAGGTAAGCAGATCTACAGGTCTGGATGAAGACGGCCGTCGGTTTGATTCCGCTGCCCGGGCCTCCTGTGTCACCTTGTCCACCGTTCTCTCCAGGCAGCGGATCTGGAGACAGTCCACAGTGTGCCTGTCCTCGTGAGCCCCTGCAGCACCATTCTGGCACTGATACTCACCCAAATCAGTTCTTATTTTCCATTTTGAGCCTTGAGTGAATACAAAAAGACAGACAGAAAATAACATCATTCCCAAATAGTCTCGTGACTTGACTTTGGGCTCACTGGACCACAGCAATAAATACTCAAAATCGCACAATTTACACTTGACTGAGCAACAATCGTGGATTAAATGAACCTGCAGGACAGTGCAGAAGACTCACCCGTACTGCCCTCTGAGCCAGGCTTGGAGTAAACCTGCAGGCCTGAAGGAAGCGAGCGCTGCAGCAGGTGCATGTGGAAGTCATTATCGCTCTGCACCGCCTTCTGTAGGCGCAGCTTAAAGATGTTGGTGAAATAACAGGTGGCATAAAACCCAAGATAAACGACAGGGTATCCAATGCTGAAGGTGTAATAAAGCAGAGAGACAACAGAGTTAGGGGGGTTTAAAATACTCCACTCTTATGTAACCGTATTATTATTACTTTATTAACTGTAAAGTTTTAGCTAAAATGTACCAGTGTGCAGCAAACAGATGAGATAAATTGGCGTTAGAGGTTTGCAGATCTTTGAGCCGCAGCGACGCCTCCGTGTACACCAGCAGGATCCACAAAGACACCGTCGATATACAGACACCTTTCTCTACAACACACAAATTAAACAATTACTCTTTAAAAAACTGTTACATTTTATGCAACCTACAGTGGATTCAGCAGCCATGTGTTGGTGTAAACAAGTTCAAATGGTTCATCCACTCACCTGAGTGCCACATGTAATTTAATAAGACATAGGTGCTGGCAACAAAGAAGAGCCAATGCAAAGGAACAAAAATTAGACAAAAGATGTCCAGGGTGAAGGCAGCACAGACAAAAAAAACACAAATAACCTGCAGATAAAGAAAATGTCATTAGTGTAAAATGCAATGTGAAGTAAATTTCCTGTACAGGATGGTTACGAAGAGTGGAACATGCTTTAAATTAGAGAAAAAAACAAAGTGCTACCAGGCCATGACAGTGAAAAGTGGTGTAGACGCTTCCAAAGAAGAGCCAGCAGGGCCACAGATACTCTAATCTGAATTCAAGGATGAAGTCAGCCAGCAGCACCAATGTCCACATCATCATGAACTTTAGGACGGTGTAGGCGCTGCAGAAAGAGGAAGAAACGGTTAAAAAAACAAAACAAACAAACAAACAAAAAAACTCCAGTAAAGGCGATGGCATGCAGACCTATGTGTTCACGCTGGACAAATGTGGATTAGATCCACGGTACAGGTGTTTGTTGTAAGGAAATAAGACAAATGAGTCACTGGTCACAACAATAAACACAAAATGAGAAAATGTGATTCACCCAGTAAAACCTACAATTTGAGCAGCTGCATCTGAGTCTGTCCTCCATAAGTGCAGGGCTTATGATCAAGCTAAACAGGGGGTTGTGGTCTCCTCCTTTGTTCTACTCATCCATAGGCTGCCATCACATCACCCCTTCTTTGTTTGGTAACCATGGCAATATTTCATCTGGAGGAGAGAGCGAGCGCCACAGCATCTTCTTGCAGAGTTTGAAATCCCCTTTGTTACAGTTCTGACCCAAACAATACCCGAATTTGTCCTTATATCAATGCGACAAAATATATTTTTTATTGTTCAAATAAGGATTAAGCAAAAAAAAATCTCAAAATATGCAAATATGAAGAATTCGTCATTCAAATTTGTATTTTCTTTGTTGCCACAATGAATGACAGCTGATAAATGTTACCTTTATTTTAAGATAAATGTCAAAGCTAATTTACAATAAAATATACGTTTCCATTGTTTTTTTAGGAAATTAAGGGGAAATCTTTAAATAGATCAGATTTATTAAAATATGAATACATTCATAATAATTATTATTTTTTATCAAATCATGCAACTGTTATTATAGAATAACTATTATAGAAATAGTTATTTCCTAATAGCAAGAATTGTCCATACATAAAATCAACCAGATCATGTTAAAGTTTAAATGTCATGTCATGGAGTTAATCATAAGGAGAAAATTTAAAAAAGCGTTTCTTTGAGGTGATTTTTAATGCCTGGGCATTCACATCCTGCATTTATGCTAAAAACAACCAAAAAAAGAGTACATTTATATTTGAAGAATCCGGATATATCAGTTAAAGTTGTCGTTTGTCCACTAACAGACGTGACTCAGACTAACATGAGCTGAAAACGTCAAACAGGCCGACATTAACTTGGCCGTTTCTGCCTTTTGTGTAAACAAACGTCGGCGAAGTGACTCCGGCAACATTTGGTCGCCTCCGTCGTCGAACCGAAGCCCGAACGAAGCTCAAGCCCGGCGTTCGTGAGGGTTTCGAGGTCGACGGAGATGATGCGAGTAGAGGCAGACAAGTGACGGCGGCTGGAAACACACAAAAGGCGGACGCCAAAACAAAGCAGCTCCCGCCGGGCTGCGCTAGCTTACCTCTCAGACAGCTTCTCCGTTATCTTCCATTTTTTCATTTTACGTAACCTGTTCGCGTCCACATGACGTTTCTTCATCTTATGGCTTCTATTCCCTCAGTGGTGTGTTTGCACCGCAGCAGCGGCAGCGAGGAGGTAAAAAAAGCGACAGAAAACGGCAGAAGCCTCTTTTCTGGCGATGTTCGAGTCAACCTGTGATGGAGCTATGAGGGGACGACTGCGCATGCGCGGCCAGCCTGACTGCGCACCTACAGGAGATGACCACACGAGGGAGGCAACACGCCGGGAAATGGACAAGCTGAGTGTTGCAACAACGTATATTGGCAACAAAGGGGAAAGTCTGCTTATTTACCATATGTAAAGAGCATTAGGAGGAGCAGCAGAGTTGTTTGGTGGATTCAGTGAGGACTCAAGACACTGGTAATTTACTCATTTAACAAACAGGAGCCCCAGTAGCAGGGAAGAACCATAATAGCCACAACAGCCTGCTGCCCTCTCCTCAGCCTGGTTACACACTGCTGTGGGATGGGGCCCAATTTTTCAACCAACATTTCTTTGAAGTTGGCCAGTGTGGTTGTGTTGGTCACTTCGTCCAAGCATGCCCAAGCTGATTGATCAGGCGTTCAAAGGGGTCAATATCAGGACAGCCCGAGGCCCTTCAAACCTCTCCACTCTCATTTAAGATGCTCTAAGGTTACCTCTCCACTCTCATTTAAGATGCTCTAAGGTT